>CAJNIZ010046217.1:0-20439 GCA_905231905.1 Symbiodinium pilosum | reverse complement strand
ACCCTAAGCCCTTTAGGGCTTTAGGGATTTAGGGCTTCAGGATTTAGTTCTGACGTCTTGCATCCCGCAACTTTCGGGTCGCGTTCGGTCTGGGGCAGGTTCAAGGAGAAGACGTAAAAACATGGTTAAGGGCTTTGGAAGTAGGATTTAGGGTCTAAACCCTAAACCCTTTCGTGTTTGCTTCGGGTTCAGGGTCACGGCTGGCTTTTGGAGTTTGAAGACTTGTCGTTTTGTTTATTCATGGGGCCCCTTGATGTTTATGTTGTTCAAAAAAGGCTTTGAAGGCGAGCTCACCCTAAACCCTAAACCCTGGTTGAGCGAAGGACCTTGGCGGCCTACAACCCTACACCATTGTGAGTAGGTCTTCTTTAGAAGGGATATTATACGAACCCTCGACCCTGCGCGGCTTAGGGTTGAGGGTTTAGGGGTTAGGGATACTGCCCCCACCCAGTACCTGTTGGATAATGCTTATCATTTAGACATATACACAGCCCTTAATGATGCTCCTACTATGATAGACTGTTACCGGGCGGGGGGGGCATCCAACCTTAACCCGAAACCCTGGATCCTACCTCAGGAGAGGCCATGTAATGTACAAAACATCGGAGTCTTTTGGTCGAAGACCATGGCGAGAGACTTAAACCCTAAACCCTAAACACTAGACCCTAAACCGCAAACCCTAAACCGCTAAACCCCTAAACCGCAAGCCCTAAACCCCTAAACCCTGAACCCTAAACCCTCTATGAACGCTAGGCTCCAAGGACCCCTGGCTCCACTAACAAATCATTGAGGCTGGTCCACCGTAAAACTGAAACCCACATGCTACACCCCAACGTCTTAATTATTGTTCCATTTTGCGTAGTTATTTGCGGGATGGGGGGGGGGAATGTCAAGTCCCAGAACCCTGAACCCTAAGCATCTGGACCTAAATTCTAAACCTCAAACTCAAAGCAGTAAACTCTCAACGCCAAACCCTAAACTCTTAAGCCTAAACGCTACAGGCACCCTTAAGTAGACAGAATATGGAATGGCTCAAGATCCTGACAAGATCCCATACATATACCGCATAATCTATCTACTTGAGGGGGGCCATAAACCGTGAGCCGTGTGATTACCCAATTTTCCGCAGCTGTGGGTGTGATCCCTATACCCAAAACACCTAAACCCAAAACCCCTAAAGCCTAGGAATTCTAAACCCTATAAACCCCTACACCCTAAACCTTGAGGCCTTACGCGTTGTACCAGGCTTATGAGGTGCGGCTACGAAATGGTTCCATGGTAGGTTTAGGGTTATGTAGGGTTGGGTGAAGGCTTCAGTGTTGATATGGGTATATAGGGGTATGTACGGGTTCGTGAATGGAAAACAAAATGAACAAAACTTCTGTTTGGGGTCTGAGGGTCACGTTTGGGGAGTTAGGGGTTTAGGCTGAGGCTTATGGCTTTTCGGGATACTACTAAAAGCTACTTGCTGTGTCATATGTGAGATTGCCGTGGTCCTTCACAGAATGAAAAGTGCAGGCAATCTATGAAGACAAAGAAGGTTATCCATTGTTTCGCCTAGTTGCAAGTGGGGCTCTGAGTACCTTGCTTGCATTTGGTTCGGTATTGATGCCATGAGGATTTCCATAAGATGTGCTACATTCCAGGAGTGGTAGGGAAGATCTACAAAAGATCATGGGTTCCCCTACCACCCCCCTCCAGTACTATCCCCCTAGGTTCCGCCCAAAAATGGATTACTTAGGGCTACTTAAAAATGTGCGGAACGTAGGCCGGGGGACATAATTGGGTGGCAAACCGCAGTTCAGGTTTAGGGTCCAGGGTAATGTTGAATCCTGATTAGTGTGGGGAGCATTAATTGTGTGAAGCTTCGCCGAAATCATTCAGACCCCCCTGTTTCGTTTGGGGCTTCTAATTCGTGTGAAGTTGCGCGGCCAAACAAAATTTTCTGAGAATAATTCAATGCTTCTAAAACCTTTCTGACCTATTACCGAGCCGATCCTGGTCGGTTCCATTGAATTTTCATTAAAACCTAAAAACCACGGATTGTTTGGGGGTACCCTCCCCCCTACACTAATTTCCCATTTTTGTTTGGGGTGAGCGGGGCCTACACTAATCGGGACCCCACATCACCACTCCACCTTGAAACTACACACCTGTAATGGGCCATTATCGGAGGGACCGAGGCAGTCATGACTTCAAGACATGAGGGCGCAGGTCTACTGACCCCAACCAACCGTTCCACTACCTTGGATGGAGCACATCTTGCACCACTCTCTATGCGTCACACCCTTGGAACAACAAGGCACTGTGGATCCTAGTGGAGCAAGATCTCTCTTCCCTGCACCGTAGTTGCATGTTTGTGGGTAGCTATAACGAAAAGCCCGGAGTGCTTTCGCATGCCAAATGATGTATCCAGAGTTGGACCCCCAACATGGACCCAATATGCTGTAATCCTCATATCCACACGTGCCAAAAAGGGGCCCACTAGTTGATGAACCCCCTCCAAATCCCGGAGCAAAGCAGAGAAGTGCCAAGCATCAGTACCGAATCTTGCTACACATTGAAAACCTTCAGGTCTTGAGGGTTTAGGGCCTAAATGTGCAAGTCCCCCCCACAAAGGGATGAGGGTGTAGAGTTCATGACACTCCGGACCTCTCGTCAAGGAATCGATGTCCTACGATGCAAAGAATGCCATGTGCCTGATGTCTCCTACCGCCCTGGGCGCTGGGCCCCCAGCAGTATCTTTGAGGATGTACTGCAGGGGCTTAGAACAAGTACCCAGATGATCCTGTATTGCTTGTACAAGTTAATACAGGGTGCGTCAAACAGACTTCAACATGATATTGGTACTCAATTATCCCAATAATACCCCAGTATACTACAGTAGCTCGCCGTGCTTCATCTGGGACAGGTATAACCAGGTACGACCAGGCAATATGCTTCAGTTGCTTGTAGTTTGTAATATAACCGTGCAATCACCCGAAACCCTAAACCCTAAACCCTAAATATCACTTTTAGGGCTTAGGTTTAGGGGTTGATCCGAAACCCTACGCCCCAAACATTGTCAGACCTGATGAAGTGCGATGGCACTAGAAGCTGGCATGTTGTGAGGCCACGCGGTTAAGGTTTAGGGTTTAGGGTTTAGGGTTTAGGTACACTCCTGTATGTGGTCGACTGCCAAAATCCTGCATACCCATTGAAGACCCGGTAGTATGATGTACAGCGACATGCAGCAGGCTTTTGTTTGTCAACAGTAGTCTTTTATATCAGGGGTGTTTCCTCTCAGCCGTGCACGAGGCTAAACCCAAAATCCTATACCCTAAGCATGCGGAATCTTAGTAGCTAAAAGGGTTCAAGCTCATTGCAGAACAGCACAGAGGCAGCTTTTTCTGGCGGAGTGCCTAAGCCCTAAACCCTTAGACCCTAACCCCATAGTCAGGCTAACCACCGCAAGGCAGGTAGATCCCCAGATTCACCCAGATCGGACAGACACTCTGAGGAACCACGAAGTTCCCTTACTGGGGCTTAGGGTTTAGGGTCGAGGGTTTGGGGTTTAGGGACCTATACGGTTGATACTACAAACCCTGTATGACCTCAGTTTAGTATAGATCCAGCATTCCACAGGTGTAGGGTACTTTGGGTCATGCAGGATTTTTTGCATGCGTAGGTTCCTTCCCTAAACGCTAAAACCCTCCCCTCGAGGGGTACTAGTTAGGAAGTCTGTTGCCGTAAGTAAGCTCCAAAACTCCGAGTTCTGAGCCTACAATGCCCTAAACCAGGTTAGGGTTTTATGACCATAATAGGGATATAAACCCAAGAAATCAAAGAGCACTTACCATCCTAGGGCTCCTTTCAGAGTGCTCTTTGATTCTGTTTACCCTAGGTCAAAATCCTAACCAGCCCTAAACCCTAAACCCTAACCCTTAACCAAAACCTACAATGCTGAAGCTCAACTTGAGACTGGTTGTAAACGGGGATTTCTCTGGTTCCGATGATAATAGGCGTCTATAGGGGTTTAACGTATAGGGTTCAGGGTTATACAAATTCCAATTGGGGACAGAAATTTAGTCCAAGTCCCATTTTCCCGCTTGTTTGTACATGGTTTGGCCTGCAACCTGATAGGGAACATGACGTCGCAGGGTTTAGGGTTTAGGGTTTAGAAAAACATCCTGAAAGGAGCCGAACTCTTAGACTTTGGTACGTAAAGATGAAAACAAGCGTTTCTTCAATTTCTCGATTTCCTCTACCCTGCAATGTACGTAGTACTTTTTTGGCGGTCCTGGCGAGAATCTACACTTATTTCGTGATCCCAAAACCCTAAAACCTAATTACTAGGAGCCCTGAAGCCGGATCTACTCTATAGATTCTCCCAGGGGTCTGGGTAGGGCTTGTCGTTTAGGTCTGGTCATGCGATGGCTGCTACGAGATTAAAAAAGGTTCACAGAATCCAGGCCCCTTGGTGACCCTAGAGGTGTTTACCAGGATTATCAGGGAACTATGGGGGTCCTTATTTGAGACTACATACTGGCTTTTCTTGAGAAGCTCTTAGATGACCCTAAACCCCTAAACTCCTAAACCCCTAAACCCCTAAACCCCTAAACCAGCTTCTTTGAGCGCCAAGGTGGGAATGCTCTATGTTGGCAAGTGGGTGCTCCGCTCAGGGGTTTAGGGTTCAGGGTTTTAGCGTTCAAGGTGGGCAGTTTGCTTGGGGACATTCAGTCATATGAGAGGTGCCAAAACCCAACCCTAAACCCTAAACCCTAAACCCTGAACCCAAAACCCTAAATAAACCCTAAACCCTGAACCCAAAACCCTAAATAAACCCTAAACCCTGAACCCAAAACACTCTTGGTGGGCTTCTATCCTCACGACTGCATCTCAGGGTGTACCCTCGAGCAAAGGAGCTGTAGTCTCAACTCATTAAAGGGGGTTAGATACGGGATTATACTAGGGAAGTACTGTTAGGGTTTAGGGTTTAGGGTTATTAAGGGGGATACTAGGGGTTTAGACTTCAGCGATAGGGGGTTGCTAAGGTGATACTAGGAGTTTAGAGTAGAGTATAGCTCCATGGCAATGCGTAGTTTCCCTGAACGTGCAGCCTCACTTCATGCAGCGCCAGAATGGCTTACCCAGGAGGAGTTTGAGGGCCTCATTTCCTGAACTGGCACGAGCATGGGGGTTTCCCAAAATTAGGGGTACCTTTTGGCGGGCTCCCCTTAATAAGGATTATCGTATTTGGGGATCTACATTGGGGTCCCCTTATTCTGGGAAGCTACCACATGTGCTGAGCTTCAATCTTGCATGCAACGAGTTTACTAGAATACCTGAATTCCTAAGGTATAGCCAAGTAGGTTTTCATCCAGGGCAACGAACATCATTCCTTCCTTGGTAAGATTGCACTTGACTCCGAAAACACCAGACTCAATACTGAACACCTAAACCCTTAATCTAATCAGCTAAACTCCAAACCTGCTTTCCCAAACTCCAAGCCCCAAACCCCTAAACCCCCCAAACCCTAAACCACAAGCCCTTAGCCCCAAACTCCAAACCTTCAACCCCAAAGCTTAAGCCCCAAAGCCTCAATCTCAAACCCTAAAACCTTCAAACCTTGGGCATACCAGGAGCCCAACATGGGTGTTTTAAGGGTTTAGGGTTTTAGGATTTGGGGTTTTAGGATTTAGGGTTTTAGGATTTGGGGTTTTAGGATTTAGGGTTTAGGGCTTTAGGATTTAGAGTTTGGGGTTTGCGGGTCTAGGATTTAGGGTTTAGGGTGTTAGGATTTAGGGTTTGGGGTTTCGGTTTGAAGGTTTTAGGGTTTAGGGTTTTAGAGTTTTTAGAGCTTAGGGCCCAGAGTGTGCTGACAAACTTGGATACCTGTGGCTAGCTTCAACTGGGTTGCCGTTAGGTAAATCTAGTTACCATATTATGGGTATATAGGGTTAAGGGTCTCATTAGGGCTTACCATGTTATGTGTGTATAGTATATAAGTATAAGGTTTTGTTGTTATGGTCACTTAGTGTAAGTTCAGTCACAGCAGCCGACTCAAAGTTGCATGCAAGGAAATCGTGAAAGAAGGCGTGCACTGGCACAATCTCTTCACACCGTGACAGCCTTGGCTAGTGATATGAGCTAATGTCAATACTCCAAGACGCGAATGAGGGTGGACACAGGACTTTTATTTAGTCCCAATAAGACCCATGTCGATTGAGTGAATGAGAACATTGACTATAGCCCCATGTGGGGAAGCGCGAAAGCCGTTGGGACTTCTGACGGTTTTTGGGGGGCTCATGTTATGGTATGGTCTGAGCTATCATTGAGAATCCACACTATGTTCCGTCCAAGAGAGAACATGCTGACCCCAGGTGAAATAGGGTTTGTTCTGGTCTTTGTATTTGCTGTGTAGTGTTGGAGACCATAAAATACAAGCCTTAGATGAGCCATAATCTAAACTTCAAGGGGGTTTTATAGGGCATAATATGGGAGAGTATTGAAAGGCTTATGGGGGATACTAGGCATTTAGACAATGGGCATATGAAAGAATCATTGATGGCCACAACTTTGCTCCAGTTTGGGTGTGAAGTGCTCTAGGGATTTCTTGACAACAGTTTTTCACATTAGTTTAAGTTACTATATCGGGAAAACACTATTATTTACTATACATATATATATATACACATATATCCCTTATGGTAACTTAATTTATGTTCCTTAACAGCAACCCAAGTAGTCTAAAACTTCCATCCTAAGCCCGAAGCTTTGAACCCTACACCCTACACCAACTACAACATGTTTTGGAAGGATTCCAGGAGCAGATGGCAGGGGTTTTCACAAGGGGAGCCTGGATGTCAACCCCAAGTATTGAAAGCCATATGACAGGGACTTCCAAAGAGAATGCCAATGTTTCAAACCCCAACGGCCAGTTCCCAAACCCCATACATCCTGATATATCGCCGTATATCGCTGCATAACCCATCACCATGCAGTCCCATGAATCCGTTAGAGGGTTTAGGGTTTACAGCTAGTCCCCGGCTGCAGAGCATCCCGTTTTTTTCGGCTCGCCTGGACTGGGGCCTGAGATCTCGAAACTAGGCAGGAAAGCCCAAGGCATCATGCAATGGATACCCACAAGCAAATACTCCACCCGTTGTAGCTATACTGTAGATCAAATAGAAAATCTACTGGTTTATAGGGTATGAGGACCTTACTTGGAGGGTCAGGAGGACGTAGTAACTAGGGCTTCATTTTAGGGGCAAAAGGTATACTCGCTAGGTCGCTTGTCCCTCCAACTAGGTCATTTGAAGGCCCAAGGGCAGAGGGTTTATTATCCAGGATTTAGGGTTTAGGGCTTCACAAAGAGAATGGACATAACATGGAAGCTGGAATTACTTCTGGGTGTATAAGTAGGGGTTCCATTTCCTTTTCCATTATCCCTATATATATATATACCCTGTAGAATCCCAGTTTCCATTCCATTGTCCATGTGCTTTTCCATGTGATTCTCCTTTATTGGGGGCTTGGAATACAATTCCGATGATATTGACTTGACCCTAAACCTTAAACCTCTAATCCTAAACCCTAAATCCTCAGCCCTGAACCCTAAACCCTAAACCCAAAATCCTAAATCCTAAATCCTCAACCCTAAATCCTAAACCCTAAACCCGGGGGTACTGTCAAGCTTTTTGGAAGGACCGTATCCTCCAGAGCAGCCCAAACTCCTTCAGGAGCTGGGATCCCCTACCAGGGTTAAGGATCTAGGATTTAGGGTTGAGGCTTTAGGGTTTAGGATTTAGGGTTTAGGGTTTAGGGTTGAGGATTTAGGTTTTTAGGATTAGAGGTTTAAGGTTTAGGGCCAAGTCAATATCATCGGAATTATATTCCAAGTGTTTATACAGCGCCTAATATTGTAGGGTACCCAAAAAAGGGCTCAGCATTCTGACAACCTACCATCTAGGTTCCCTGTTAGAAGGACAGTAGTCTTTACTTCTAGGGCCTCTTCTGAGTTTCCACTGTTGATTTGGGAGAGGGCGGGCAAGCCCAGAAAACCCAGTGATTCGACCCTGAGATCCCAATCTGCTGGCGCACAGGCTCGTGGTGGTCCTCAAAGCACCATGGGAGTTTCCAAAAATTAGGGGTGCCTTGTTGGGGGTCTTCATAATAAGGATTATAGTAGTATTTTGGGTTTTGTATTGGGGTCCCCTTATTTGGGGAAACTAACCCATCTGAAATCGGCATTCTTCATCCCCTCTTTTTTCTGCAGCTCTGATCCGTAGCCCTCTATTCTTGATGGAAGAAGGCCGCCCTTGCTACCTTGGATCTTAGAACCCCAAACCCTAAACCCTAAACCCTAAACCCTAACCCTAAACCCAAACCCAAACCCTAAACCCTAAACCCTAAACCGTAACCCTAAACTCTACGTAGACTTGTTGAAATTGCACAGCCTGGCCTGTGCAAGGTTGGTTCCAGCAAAGCGTGTAATAGGACTTTCGTTATAAGTAGTCCCTTAAGAGCTTCCTCATAGGGTTTAGGGTTTAGGGGTTTAGGGTTTAGGGGATTAGGGTTTAGGGTTTAGGAAGCTTCCTCAAACTATCTATCTGCCTATCTATCTATCCCTATAGGGATTTCGGTCTTATTTTCCATTATCCCAAGAGAACCCCAGTATATCCCTCGCGTAAACCCTAAGTCCTAAACCCCTAAACCCTAAACCTGAAATCCCAAATCCTAACCGAGGCCCATCACCAACAGCGGGGCTGCCCCGACGGACAGCCACAGCCTGGGGACAGCACCCTGACTGAGATTCCCGCAAAGTTTCGGCTTTCAGGGTTTAGCTCTAAACCCTAAACCCTAGGGTTGTATAGCTCTAGGGCTTAGGGTTAGGGATACTACAGGCTTCAGGGCTCAGATGTTGAGGGTTTAGGGCGAAGGGTTAGGGGTACTATAGGGGCCTAAATTAGGGTTTAGGATGAAGTCATTATCACTCTTATGGTCCTAGATACCTTGTATACCTGTAGAATAAGCTACCTCAAAAGGACCTCAGCAGGACATTGGCAACTATCTATGCACCTGTAGTACATGTTTCGGGGTCGAGGGCACAGCACCCCAGCTGAATTTCTTACGACTCCTGCACCGACTGGGTCCTTCAGAGGAAGTATATTGAGACATTACAGATATTATCCCTGGGGCTCTAACTATATAGATAATACCTACATTGAACCCTAAACCCCATAAATAGTACCTACATGGAGCCTACTCTAGCCTCACATGTAAACAGCCCTGGACCTTTCTGAGGGCTTGCCTGAGATTTGGTATTGGGTTTTCAGTGTAGGGTCTGCGCAAGGTCAAGTTGTTTCTTCGGACGTGGAGCCAATAGCTATCGCATAGCATATTCCTAAACCCTATACCCTAGAAGCCTTGTTCTTATTACGCAGGTGTGTCCGTTAGAGGCAACAGGTTGGGGTGGCGGGCTCACATGACAGGCATAGAGGCAGTTCACTGCAAAGCAACATTTTCGGGTTTTAGGGTTGTAGGGTTTTGGGGCTTAGGGCCTGATGGCTTCCTTTTCGAGCAGAGGAACGTTTTTTTTTTTTTTTTTAATCGCATTCGGTCCCTGAACACTTCAGCTGACACATGGTAGTTTCCAGACACAACGGAATACCCAAGATCGAAGATGCTATGGTGCTCATTCTCCTCCTTATGTGGACCCCCTATGATATACTGCAAGTGGCATTTTCCCCAAATAAGGGAACCCCAATATAGACCCCCAAATAACATAGTCCTTATTAAGGGGACCCCCCAAAAGGGTATCCTAAACCCTAAACCCCTAAACCTCAAAGCCTAAACCCCTAAACCCTAAACCCCTAAACGCTAAACCCCAACACCTCCCAAATACATGGTTGCAAAGCCAGGTCATCTCTATGCTCATCCTTGATGCAATTCTTTACCAGGCCTTGGAGCTTTCATTGGGTTCAGGGTTCAAGGGGTTTAGGGTTTAGGTTTTAAGGTTTAGGGACCTTCCCAGTTATCAGCTCTTCGTTTAGAGTTTAGTGCTTAGGGTTAATATCAAATGAGCTGCTGGATGTAGAAGGTCTCGCATACTTTGGGACAGTTTAAGGTGCTGGCTGGGTTAGGGGCTGTGCACGAGTAGGCGGCAGGGACAGCTACCAAAGGGATGAATCAGCTAGTCGTGCACTTGTGCATCCTGAACCTCAGCTAACACTGAGCGCAAAAGCCCACATCCCAGGAGGGTCAAACGCAAAAGAAGCCCCCTGCTCCGCATCCTCGAATGTGTCTGAGGTTTGGGCCCTGCACTGGTGCCCTATGATACAAAAGCTAGACTGCAGTCCAGCAATTAGGATTCTGCATGGATATCAGTTTGGGAGGGTAGCCCTTAAATTCCTCGCCCCAAGCAAAGTCTCCGCCATTGACCCCTAGGCCCAAAATGAAAGGTAGTCATTCGATATAGCTGTCCCTCAAGCGACCATAGGGTAGGTTTCGTTTTGGTTAGGCTCCCCCTTTCAGGAAGTCTATTCGCAATGGTCCCTCCCCCGCAAGGATCTTCCGAACAACTGATTATCCCGCAAACCTATCCGAAACCCATAAACTCCTTTAAAGGGACCCCCTCAAATTGTAAAGGACCTTTCAAGTGCAGCAATTCACTCACCTTTGTTACAAATATAAACCCTAAACCCTAACATATCCTGCGCTTCCATTTGATCAATGTGCTGTCGAACGCGCACTTGCTGGACGTTGTTACAGCTCATGATGCGATCCCGATTGTGGGGACAACGTTCCTGGTCATATGGGCGGCGATCTTTTGGTTATGGAGCACTGGAGGACATGCCATCGCCATCACGCAGGCTCGTCTAGGGATGGCATAATTGTGTACTCCCAAGTCGGACTTTGATAGTGGTCGCCGTTGCGACGTGTGGGTATAAGGTTTGAGGGGTTTAGTTTTCCGGGGTTTATTACGTAGCTGGTCTTGACGCCCAAAGATGGCAGACTGATTCTGTCCTAGGGGTCTAGGGTATAGGCTAACAGAGGGGTGTAGTTACTCGAGGTGGGGCTCTATCGTGCGTAGCGCTGAGTGTATGTAGAGTTCCTTAGGAATATTGCGGAGTGTATATATATATATATTTGATTTGCAATCTTGGGGGGTCCATAAACTATAAGCTTGGGTATGAGGCATGAGGCGTTTGGGGCGTATGCACCCAGCACTGTATCTAAAAACTTTATGCATTGCTCGCGCAGGGGAAACCCCCCTAAACCCTAAACCCTAAACCGCCAAACCCTAGCCTGGACCCTGAATTCCTCAACTTGCCAGGCCCTGTAAACTCGTTTTCCTAACCGGGTTTAGAGTGCCCCAAATTCCCCAAGCCCTAGGGTTTAGGGCTTAGGGTTAGGGGTTTAGGATTTGTTGAGAATCCTCTGTGACAGTAGGCATCTTCCCTCTAGTCTTTTGGGTCCCTCATAACTTTCATCTCAGTTTAGTCGGACACACCTCAAAAACTCTAATCTACATTAATTAAATGCGCCTGCACGTTACAACCCCCCCATATTAATATAAGTTCAGCTTGCATGCCATGTTTTATGTTTCGATTCTCCGCTACATCCCTAAACTTTATACCAAAAGCCCTAGACCCTGAACCCAAACCCTAAACCCTAAAACCTAAACCCTATACCTTAAGCCCTATACCCTATACCCTAAACCCTTGAACCTAAACCGTATGTCTTAACCCCTATACCCTAAACCCTACACCCGACATCCCTGCTAGAAATTCAGGTCTTGGCCTGGTATATCGAGAAGGTGAAGCCCGGCAGCCTGGGTTTGCAGGGCGCCCAAAATGAGCGAAGGCCATGGCTTCCTAGGGTTTAGGGTTTAAGGTTTAGGATTGAGGGTTTAGGGTTTAGGATTTAACTTCCTAGAGGAGAGGGGGCGGGGTATGGGGATACTTGTGGAAAAAAATGGAAACTAATGGGGTTATATAGGGTTTAGGGTATGGGGTTTAGGGTATAGGGCTTATAGGGTTTTAGGGTTTAGGGCTTAGGGTTTAGGGTTTAGGGGCTATAGGGATACTTGTGGAAAAGAAAATGGAAACTAATGGGGTTATATAGGGTTTAGGGTATGGGGTTTAGGGTATAGGGCTTATAGCGGGTATAGGGACTTAGGGGGTTTAGGGATTTGGGGTTTAGGGAGTTGGGGTTTAGGGGTTTAGGAGTTTAGGGGTTTAGGGTTGAAGGGTTTAGGGTTTCAGAGTTTAGGGCTTAGGGATTCAGGGTTTATCGTTTAGGGATTTAGGGTTTAGGGTTTTAGGGATTTAGGGTTGAATGGTTTAGGATTTGGGTTTTTTGGGCTTAGGGGTTTAGGATTGTTGGCTTTAGAGTTTAAGGTTTAGGGTTGGGGGCTTGGGGTGTGGAGTTTAGGGTTGTGGTTTAGGGCTTAGGGTTCCAGGTATTACTATTGCCAGTCTGGCGGTTTTCAAGGGTTTAGATTTGTTCAGGTTTTAGGCTTGATGGTTTATGGTTTGGCGTTTACGCAAGGCTACATGCAATCTTACTTACTTCTGGTTAGCAGGGAATGAAGGAATGGAAGCGAAGAAGGAAACTGCTATATTATTGGGGCATGCACAGAGACTTATGTTAGGATCGTTTCCCTCATTCCTTGCCAACCAGAGGTAAGTTTTAGGGTCCCTAAACCCTAAACCCTAAACCCCAAAACCCTAAAACCCTAAACCCTTTGGTCCCTAAACCCTAAACCCTTTGGTCCCTAAACCCTAAACCCTTTGGTCCCTAAACCCTAAACCCTTTGGTCCCAAAACCCTAAACCCTACAACCTTAAACCCAAGCCTTGGTCTTGTGCTTGGGGTTCAAGGTGGTGGGGAGCGAAACTAACATGGAAACCCAAAAGGGGCCTCATAAAGACTACAGTCCCTCTAAAATGGGGCTATATGGGTTTCCATGTTAGTTTGGGGGAGTGTAAAACCCTAAACCCTAAACCCGGTTTCAGAAGTGTCAAGTTTTAGGCTTTGAGGTGCTTGCTACAGGGTTCTCGATGCTTGCATATATTATGGTCCTAGATTCCTGGCATTATTTTGTATGGAGTTCCTCAAATGGACTTCAAAATTATCCTGGCAATTTTTCAGCCCCTTACATTCCATGATGCCTTTATTAACCCCAGAAAAGTTGCACTTTTTCCATTCGCTTTCGCATTAGCTTTCCTATGTGAGTTCCATTGACCGTATTGCTGTAATTCAGGCCCCGAAGCCCTAAACACTGCAGTGAGGGGACTGCGAGAACCTTAGTCTGGGTCGGTGCTGAAGTTATTTTATTCGGTTTCCGTTCCCCTGAAACACCAGAACAAACAGGAATTTTTGGTTTTCAATAGAACCCCAAAAGGAGCCAGCAGGTGGTTTGAGATTCAGTGTTTCAGGATTCACCCTCGGAGTTCTTACGGATTTTAGGTGTACGGCTTGGGTGTGCTTGCAGATGGCTTGCTGGTTCTTACTAGGGAATAAGGGATAATAATCCCTATATAATCCGGATATCATGTCTTCCCTTATGCCCTACTGAGAACCAGTAAGCTAGAGTTTGGGGCTTTGATTTTGGGTTAGGTCTTCAGGATCTAGCTTTAATATTGGTGTTCAGGGCCAGGGGTAGGTTTCGGGTTTCGAGTCTAAATCCTTTTTTTGGTCTTGCAGGGTTGACGGTTGCAGCTACTTCCCGTTGCAAGTGGGGTTGTGGGGGTTCTAGAAGAAGATATGTGGATGCGTGAGTAAGGGAAGCTATGCCTCATGGATATCACCTTACTGAGTGTTGTGCTTGCAGCTACTAATGAGCCTGCGAGTAGGGGTGACATTGATTAAACTTTCATCGTTTAACAACGAAAGAAACAGGATCGAAGGATAAGGAAAACTAGCAGCATAAGAAATGATGACTGCCATATGATCGCAAGCTAGAGTTCAATCCGGCAGAAACCTTCAGGTGCTAGCCATCAACAGCGGACGAAGAATCATGCCCGCAAAAGCGGTTTCTCTTAATCGGTAAATAGGCGTTGGGGAATGAAGACTGCTCCAACCAAGAAGAAAAAACAGAGAGAAGACAAAGAATTCCTAAACCCTCAAACCCTCATTTCTAAACCCTTAACCCTAAATCCTAAACCCTTAACCCTAAAAGATCCTTAGCCCTTAACCCTAAAAAAATCCTTAACCCTAAATCCTAAACCCTCAACCTTAAATCCAAAACCCTGAACTCCCTTCGTCCCCGTAAGCTCAGGCCTCAACCTTGGTATTTCCCGGTGATGCGCTCCTACTGGTTCCCTCCCACGGAGGCTGGTTTTGGGTTCTAAATAGGATTATATAGGGGTTATACAGAGGATAATGGAAAAGAAAATGGAAACTACAGGATTATATAGGGGGTATATAGAGGATAATGGAAAAGAAAATGGAAACTACTATTTAAGGCTTAGGGGTTCCCTCCCACGGAGGCCGGTTTAGGGATATGGGAGGGTTTAGGGTTTAGGGTCGAGGGTTTTGGAGTTTAGGGTTTAGGGTCGAGGGTTTTAGTTTAGGGCTTGGGGTTTAGGGCTTAGGGTTTAGGGCCAAGCGTTTAGGGCTTCGGGTTTTGGTTTTAGGGTTTTGGGGTTATGGGTTTTTGAGTTTAGGTGTTTGGGGTGTTCACCTGGCTCTAAACATAGTTCTTCGGAATTCTATGAGGATTTGGGGTTTAGGGCTTAGGAACCCTAAGCCCTAAACCCCCAACACTAAACTTACCCTAATCTACAAACCCTAAGCTCCACTTACTAAGTCCCCCTGACCCTGCAAGTAGATGCCGATGCACGGGCAGCAGTGCAGGATTCAAGCCAGATGACGTTCATGTGAGCTACAGGCTAAGCTCTGATATCTTTCTTTTGCATCGCACGGCCAGAATCGGAAGAATAAAAGCAAGCTGGAAACGGTAGTTTCCCTAAACAGAGGGGCCCCAATATACGAATTATAGTTCTGATTATAGAGACCACTTAAAGAAAGTACCCTTAATTCTTGGGACCTCCAGATTCCAAACCTTGCCCCTCAACCCTTACGTGGGTTTAGGGTGTAGGGCTTAGGGACCCTGAGGGTATTCATGACACCATGCGTTTGGGGTATCGGGCATAGGATACTCTGGTATTTGTATAGCCGGACCAGAAGCCCCCAAAGCCCCCAAATATTGCTATCGTCGTTCTTTTGCTGGGGTATATAAGCCCCTAAGCCCAAAACCCTGGAACTTTTACAGGGGTTGAGAGTTGTAGGATCTTAGGGACCAGGGCATTTGGGCTTAAGGTTTAACCGTTGAAAATTTAGCGGAATTTGGGGCCCCTAAGCCCTAAATCGTGTTATGCTACCATGGCTTTGATGGTTGGCATTGGAGGGTTGCTACTTCACCCGAAAGCCAGAATAATGAGGTGTTGTGAGTCCCAAACCTGTACAAGGAGGACCACATTATAGCCATATATGTCATAGTCTAAACTTCTCAAAGGGGGTTCTATAGCGATTATCCGGATATATATATATGTATATATATATAGGGATGTATAGAGATGTATAGGGTTTAGGGTTTAGGGCTAAGCTCCTTTAAGTTGGTTGTAATACTAGGGGCTTATATAGGGGACTATTATAGGTCTGATTAAGGGGGATGCTACGAGTTTAGACTATGACTCATATGATAGTTGTAGGTTCCTTATTCTGGGGGGGGGGGTCCGCATAATAAGGACTATAGTCTTTTGGGGGTCTATATTGGGTTCCCGCTATTTGGGGATGCTACTCAATGCCTTAAATCCCTAAACCCTAAACCCCCCTAAACCCCCCAAAAAACCATGGGCGGAAGGCGTCCTGAGAGTCCTAAACCTTAAGCCCTAAACCAACACATACTTAGTAAGAATGGAAGGAAAATGGAATGTACTATCTTGTTTAGGCTTTAGGGTTTAGGGTCAGGGGGGCTTACTAAAATACTGCAACCCCGGTTATCCCCAGTGTTAACCACTTACTACGTCCCCCTGACCCTCCAAGTGCTCCTTTAAAATAGATAAAGCCATTTTCTGTGAGGGTTCCAGCCCAGATCCTGGATGTAGCTTGGGACGGTACCAGTCCTTGAGGGCTTAGGGTTTGGGTTTAGGGTTTAGAGTTTAGGGTTTTTGGTTAGGGTTTAGGGCTTAGGGTTTAGGGATTAGGGTTTAGGGTTTAGGGTTTACAGTACCAGTCCTTAAAAGGGGTTTCAGAGCAGTGTCATTGTAACGCCCATGACTCCCTGCAGTCAGTGGTACTGTAAGGGACAATGACCTAAGGTATACTGTAGGCTAAGCCTTAAACCCTAAACCCTAGGGTCGTTTCAAGCAAGTTTCCACAGCACCAGATTTCGCAGATGGTGTTTCTGTAAGGCCTGAGCCTTAAACCCTAAACTCTGCGCCTGAAGCATGGTTTTGGGGTTGCCCTTCAGGAACGTAAATTAAGTAACCATAGAAGCCAAACTGTGTGTTTGTGTTCACTACATATCTGTAATATAAAAGTAACCCTGCACCCTACATTATCCCCATCTTCCTTCTCTATCAGGAAGCCGCCGTTCTGCTAAGCTAATTGAAGTTCCTTACTAGCAACCTGGTACCCTAAACCCTAAACCCTAAGCCCTAAAACCCTAAAACCCTAAACCCTAGACCCTAAAACCCTAAAACCCTAAAACCCTAAACCCTCAGATTTGTGCCTAAACCCTAAACCCAACCCTGAGCTCCCCCTGTGCCAGCCGGAGGAGACCCGCTTTGCGCCCTCCACCGGTGGCCTCGCCCACGAACAGTGCGGAGCACAATTGGCTACTGCAGAAGCGGGTTTAGGGTACAGGGTTTAGGGTTAGGGTTTAGGGTCAGCCAACATCATTCCCTCATACCATGTGCAGCCGGGTCGGGGGAAAAAGTCCGCGCGTACGGGAGAGCCATTTGTCGCTGTAAGAAGAACATACTCCAACATCCTATTCCAATTGCTCGAAGCTTGAAGAATTGCAAATGTCCTTTCTCTACAACCCCTATATGGTTTAAACATTAGCGTCGCATACCTTCAAGTCCTGTTCCAACGATTTAGGCCTACAGTACTGGAGGGTTTGTACATCAAGCAGCGGGGATGGGATTTCAAATTACACTCAAACCCAAACACTCTACAATTCTACACCAGACCCTGGCCCCTAACGTCCAGGGTGTATGGTGGGTAGGGGGTGGCTAATATCTTTCCCTGTGTTATGCTACTAGAATCCTTCTACAGTTAAGTACAGGGATGGATTCATGGTTAAGGAACTTCAATTAAGTTACCACCTTCTGGGTATATGGTAGATAGTACATCCTCCTTATTACAGTAACTTAATGTAAGATATTTAAACCATCCCAGTTGTGCTACCCCAGGAAGGAACTCCTGCCACTAAGGCTCTGCATGACCTGCTTGTTGCTAAACTTCCAGGACTTTTTAGATTTTTCTTGAATAGCATGCTACACTTTGTGATTACCTGCACTCGGTATAGACTAAACATGACCTTTCTGAAGAGCACCTCAGCAATCTTCGCTCCTCAGCCCTTTAAACCATAAACCCTGAACCGCACACCCCCTACCCTAAACCCTGAAGCCCTAAACCCTAAAAGCCGAAAGCCCTAAACCCTAAGCCCTAAACCGCCGGGCCATGGAGGATCCATAGTGTCAAAAGAATCTCAAGTGCCTAGACGAACAACCGACAGACAAGAGCTTGTCTCAAAGCCTGCAACCTGAATCCCAGGTTTTAGGGTTTTGGGCTTAGGGGCTTGGATTTAGGGTTTGGGTTTAGGGTTTCGGGTTTAGGGTTCGGCTTTTGGGCTTTGGGTTTGGGTTCAGGGCTTAAGGTTTATGATTTAGGGGTCGGGACCCTAAACCCTAAACCGCGAGACTCGACCTGTCCAGACTGCGCGCCGCATCCCGAACTCAGGCCCTCGACACAGCCCACCAAATTTAGGGTTTAGGCCGGTTTAGGGATTAAGGTTCAGGGTTTAAGGATTTAGGGTTTAGGTTTCAGTGTTTAGGGGTTAGCAGTTTGAGTATGTTGCCTATTTGAGGGGTATTCGTAATTACCACTAAGTCGTCAAGCCCCTACAGTAGGGCTTCTGGGTAGTTGTGAAGGAACTTGAAGTAAGCTATTACAAAATAGAACCCCAGTCTTTACGATATACCCATGGTAGGGTAATTTAATGTACGTACTCTCCTAGCCTTAACAGCAACCCAGTAGACGAAGGGCCAACCCCTGAAGCCCTAAATCCCAGGTTTTAGAGTTTTGGTCTTAGGTTTACGGTTGAAGACTTATCATTCAGAAGTCACGACCCTAAACCCCCCAACTTTTAGCCCCAAGGTTTAGGGTTTTGAGCCGTCTAGGGGTTTAAACGCGATTCGACCTGTCCAAACTGCGTGCCTTATCCCTCACTGTAGGCCCTAAACACAGCCCAGAAGTTTCCCGAGAAGCCGGCCAATATCTCTGGATGCAGGAGGTTTAGGGTTTAGGGATTCAGGAACATTCCTTCAGTCATAGATTGTGCCCAATAGCAGCGTGAGCATAGTTCCTAATTAAAGGGTATGGGGCTCAACGGCTATGCGGTGGTGTGTGCAATGTCTGGTCTCTTTTGGGTGCCCTAGATCTCAAGGCCCGCATTATACGACTTAGCTGCGCTGGGGCATAGCTCAACATTTAGTAGGTAAGGTCACAATATATGGGGAACCCTCAACCGTGTCAGGTTGCAAGGGGGTATATGAGCTATAGTCTAATCTCCTAGTATCCCCCTTAACCCCTATAATACGCCCGTATATAATCCTCTATATAACCTCCCTCAAGGAGTTTGGACCCTAAACCCCAAACCTCAAGCCCTGAACCCTAAACCCTTGAACCCTAAACCCCTAAACCCCAAATTAGCTCATATGGGAGCATAATGGCTTTTACTCAGAAAAACCCTTCGTTAGCGAGATCCCAGCCCTGGTGGCTCAGCTCGGAGTAGGGTTTAGGGTTTAGGGTTCTCAAGGGACCAGCAACCTTTTCCTATAGGGGCCTCCAAAAAAAATAGGCGGTTTAGTTTCTAGGTCAATAGAATCCTTCAGTATATTCCCATGCCCATTATTTACATGGGAAATCGTAACTGTAGCCCATATAGCCTTTGTACCCTAAATCTAAGGGGCCCTAAGAGGGACCACGGGCTATGGAAGATCCAAGGCGGGACGAGTTCCACGATGAGTACCACTTGAGCCTGGTCCGGGAATAGGCAACAAGAACTTTGCCCGGCTCACCTTGCTTTTCCATCCAACCTGCAAGCCGACCAACCAAAGGTCTTTCGCTTGCGGAACGAGGGATCTCAAGTCCAAAGATGTTCGTTCTGCAGGGCAGCCTTGCCAAAACCTCCAGGCCTTCGCGATTGTGGAAAGGCCGGAAGGGGTGTGGTGGTTGTTCTTATCCTGGTTGTCCAGACTGACATGGCTGTCATGGTCATGAAGATGTGATGGATCAAGATGATGGTGTTGTTGGCTGACCCTCCCTGCAAAGCCATCTCATGGAGCACTTGCAAGACTGCTTCCATGCCATACACATCGCATCCTGCGATTCTGAGGTCTAGTTCAGTCTGGTCCTTAGTATATTCCCCATCAAGAACCCAAATGTCCATTATTTTCGTTAGAAATATACTGACTGTAGCTCATATAACCCTAAGATACCCCTAGTCCCCATCAAAGGGACCCTAAAAGGGACCACCGGTTCTGAGGTCGGAGAATCAACTTTTGGAATGCTGGGAAGCTCCGGAGCAGGAGGCTGGTGAGAGCACCATGCGCAATCGGCAAAATGGGGTGTGGAGGGGTCCCCGTGAAGGGGACTTAGGGGTAAACAGGGTTCTACACGGTTATATCGGGTTATATGAAGGTTATATAGAGTATAGAGAGTATGTATATGTATATATATATATTCTATGTGAATATAGATATATTTATATAGAGTATATATAGGTATAGGGGAGGCTTTTGCAGCGATTAGGCAGGGGTGATGTAATTAGGGGTTATATAGTGATTATTTATGGCCGTGTTGTATAGGGACATATAAGGTTCAGGGTGTTGAGAAGTTGTTTTTTTTGTTTTTGCGGCGGGAGGGGGGGTGTGTCACTGTAATCGATAGCATAGTATTTGCCTGTAAAATTAGGAGGGATTGCAAAGTCTGGAAACTCTGGCAACCCCTACAGGACACACGGTTCACGGCTTACCGGGGCCATCGTTGGAGCTCCCCCTTACGTAGATAGAATATGGCTTTGGGTATATTATAATCGGATCCCCATATACCCCATATTCTATCTACTTAAGGGGGACTATAACTCTATACCACGACCAACCCACAACCACCGCAACCCACACTGAAATTGGTCGTACCTGCGACTAGTCATTTGCCGCAA
>CAJNIZ010046216.1:48007-150950 GCA_905231905.1 Symbiodinium pilosum | reverse complement strand
TATAGGAATAAAAACCATGGCTCAAATGAGGGTTGTTCCATAGGTCTGTGTCTTCTGGTTGGATGGTATAAAGGACTTGCCAAAGTTTCGGGAAAGAAGACGCTGAAGGATTACACTGCACTTTGTCGCGAAAGATGTGTGACAGCAGGGACAGCAGTTTTATTTCAGTACATTAAGAACGACGAAAGGTCTTTCGGTAATCCTTTCGTGATGCAGCCTGAATCCACGATTATGTCCTTCAAATCTTGGTATTCAAGTTGATATCCCAAGTTGACCAACATGTGAAAATAGGCTCCGCAACAGTTTCGCGAAAGAACACGCTTAAAGAACACACTTCTTCGCAACATTGGCAAAATCCCAGAACAGGAGATTTGAACAAACACCAAACGAAAGATAAAGTGTGACGTCTGTGCATTTGTTCGATTGAACGGACCGTACTGGCTATGGCTCAAAAGCGATAGGAAGTAGGTCGGGAACCTTCATCCCTGCGGAGGCGGCTGGCTATATCAGCGGGCTTTTTGTGAGCTGTTGAAGACTTGTAGAGATGTCCTACATCTGCTTCAACAAAATGGTCACCATCAGTGCAGTGTTTTTGCGTTTGTGCTCACAGGATGGCTGACCCAAACTTGCTCTCCTCCGGAGCGCGGGGGGTGGGGGGGCAGGGCAGAGCATAGAGTTTTAACGTATACTAAACTCGAAGGCCTTAGTTGATTCCTTTAGTCAAATCTCTGCCTTCACAGGAGCTGGCACGGCATCCACTGCCAGTGTTTGCAAGCTCAGTTGCAAGTGAGCCAATGCTAGCTCGTTTAAGTGCTTGGTTGTTTGCATTCGTAGCTGTCACCAGTGCTGCCCCTGCCCTAGGCGGCAGCCCGTGCTGCGAACGCGGCTCGTACAAACAATGCCCCGCTTTGGACTCGGCAATGATGGCAACTGTTCAGTCTCCTTATCGATTCTCTGGCTGAGTCATTTGAATTCGGCAGATCATCCAGCAGACTCCATGTCTGGAGGCCTTTGCAGCCCATGCAGGTGGAGACAGGCTCTGATTTGAGTCTTTTTGCAAGACTTACAGCTCGCATAGCTCGCCCTTGTCTTATCCTGGCAGGGCCAGCCCCGGTCCAAACTCCCGGTGGTGCTATGTTTGTGGGAGCCATGGGCTGAGCACATCTGACCTCATCGGACCTAAGAGTAGGTCTCACCTTCCTGCATCTTGTTTCTGGGGCTTAGTATCTTCGATGACAGCTGGTGACTGTGCAGCATTTCCGTGCCCGAGGACGGCGATTCGCCAAAGAAAATCCAGTCGTCCATGTTTTCAGGAGAGGAACAGGCCTTGCCATGCCCGGCTGCTGTGCAGCTACTAGCGCTTAAAGTTTACATGGAAAATTGCAGGGGCAGAGGAAAGGTCATGGTCGAGGACGGAATCAACGAAAAAACCAGCAAAGCCCTGAGACCCATTCAGTGTGCTGTTAGGCGTCATGCAGCGCACTTGAGCGCACGCCAACTTCTCAGGACGCCACAAGCGCAGGCCCCACCAGCAGCCGGATGGGCTCCACCTCACCAGGCAGACAGGGGCAAATTGCAAGCCGTCATCATTGCATCATTGCCAAAGAATCAAGCTTGACACAGCCAGCAGCCAGCCTGACATCCACCGACATTTACATGTATCAGAGGTAGGATGCTTCAAGATTCCAGGCTCTCCCGCCTGATCTGGGGCCGCCACCCGGAAGTACTTTTGGTGCAGAGTGCGTGGAGCGTAGGGGTAGAGCAAAGGCAGCAGCCACCTTGCATGCCTGCACATCAAGCTACATCATGCTTTCTGTCAGGTGCGCATGCTGTAAGCTCCAGACACTAAGCTACGCACGTCAGGGCACTCTTCGAGTTGCTGGACTCAGGTTTGGAGCATATCCCAACCCATATGCAGCGGCAGGGATGCCGCTGCCCTATGCACCGGGTCCACCGCCACCAGCTGGTTACAACACATACATTCCGCCTGGTCCTCAGTCGCCATTGGCAGACTGCGTAGCATGGTTATGATCGCGCGAAGCAGTGCAAGGTATCCGCCTCAACCATACACGATGATGCCACCACCGACCATGTACCCAGGTGCGCTGTGTGCACCAAGCCTTTGGAAATAGCCCCATGTAAAAATGAAATCCCGCAACTGCAGCAGGAAATGCCCAGATAATACTCAATCTTCATTTTTGTGATTTCGTTCGTGCGGCGTGCAACAGTCCTTTGCTTGGTCAGGAATGCCGGCCATGCCGATGTTTCCTCACATGCCACCGGTGCCGACTATGCCCGAGTGCCTTGGAATGCACCACAATAAACGGGAAAGATGCAACGGGGAATGAAACTGTTCGAAGCCAACTTCAGTACATGGCCTGCAAGGCAAGCCCCTGCATCCAAGAATGTCTGGGCCGCAGCTGGATGGATGCCACAGGCTTCACTTGCATTTTGGAATGCCGCCTGCACTTTTCGAGGCTAAGTCTCGTAACAAGCTTCCGGAGGCTACTGCCGCAGGACTGTTCCGTGTAGAAATGCATGCCAACACTGGATGGTGAGTGGGAGTTTGGGGGTAGCAGCTTTAAGCATCTTGCCACCATGCTCAAGTATTCACGCAGGATCGTTTTCTAGAGTCTTAAGGTGCTTTGCTACTAGCCTTGCCGATGTTTCCGGCAAATGCACCTGTCAGCATGTTGCAAATTTCAAGTCTTGATGGCAGCGTGGCACAAAAGCAGCATACGTTGAGATCCCAACAGCTTGCATTGGATGAGGAGGAAAGAATCTTCGGGAGACGAAAGGGAAGAGGCGAACCAAGGCAGATGAGTGTCCTTTGCATTTTGGCTTGTGTGCTTCCCCTTTCACGCTTGCCCTGGGTGGCGCAGTTGGGAAAGGTGGGCGGGGGGGGGGGGGGGGGGGGTGTGCAGTGTGGCTGCACCGCATGGCTTGTGAAGAGGATCTGAGGTCCTTTGTGTTAGACACCCAGTTGGCTAGCAGCCCCGCAACTTTGCCAGCTCTTGCAGGAGCGCTCCGTATTGGTCTCAATGTGTCATTGAATGTTGTCAGCTGGTGCTGCTGGTACAGGTGGTGCAGTTACCTATGGAATGGCCTGAAACGGGGAGAATGATAAATCTGGTCACTTCATTTGTACAGCTCGCATGATGCAGCCACCTTGTGCCAGGGCAAGAACTCCAAGGACGGGAAGTTTTTTTTGCATGGCAACTTAAATCTGAGAACTCATGACAGTTGAAGCACTTGATAACACCAGGAACACCTGCGCTTCTGTTGTATCCAAGCATGGCCGTCCTTTGAAGCTGATGTATTCTTGCTGCACTCACGGCACACAGCCAAGCCTTGGAATTTTCGTATCCTTGAGACGGTCTGGGAAGGACGAGCCCAGTGCCGCTATCGAAGATGACGCGAACCTCAGCCTGCTGTTAAACCAGGCTTGAGCAGTTGAGGACCTCTGGCAGGATCTTGAAAACCAACTAACTGAGCAACAACTTGCTGCATGCTGGCTTCATGGAAAGGTTCGGCGAAAGCAGCGGGATGTGACCTTGGAAGAGGTTTTAAGTGAGAGCCTGGTCGTGGAATTCGCGAAGGACGGCCAAAGTGTTCTTGTGTTGCCTGCTTTCTTGGGAGAAGGTTTCTTGTATAGGACCAAGCTTCTTGTGGCAGCCTTTGCCAGGATCAGCATGGCAGTCGGTTTCTTCAGCAGAAGCTTGATGAGGTGGCTCTGCACCGGGCAGTAAAGTGAATGCCGCAACAGCATAAGCAGGTGCCAATTGGAGCATTGTTCACGATGAACTTAACCGGTTTTGTAATGTGAAGCATTTTTTGGAATTATAGCAGCGTTCTCAGTGTCATTGTGAGAATCGTGCCGCTGCAGGCGCCAGAAGACGTCAAGCAGAGGGTCTACGCGGTCCGCTGGTTGCAAGCAGCGGGTATGGTTTTCAAAGCTACCGCTTGTGCAACCTTGCCGGAGCAAATTATACTGTCAACACGAATTGATACACCAAGCTGCTGGCAATCTCATCGTGCTTGATGCTTGGAATGTTGTAACGTGGTGTAACCTGGCTTAGCAAAGCAGCAGGCCATCCAGGAGGAAGCCGCGGATCTGTCAAAGGAAGTCTTCGCCAATCATGTTGCCTGGATCTTGAGATCAGGGCTGATCTTGCTTTATCAGAGGCATCGGCTAGAACTTGCATGTTTCTTTTCTGGCCTTTGGCTAGTCGGGAATGAAGGAATGGACGAGAAAATGGAAACCATTGTAATCAGTTTTATGGGGGCTGCTATAAGGATCGATTCCTTCAGTCCTGGCTAACCAACGGCCAGTTTTGTCGAATGGGTGTTGTTGTAGTCAATCATGGGAGTGCCTACGTACTCCTGGTGGGTTCAATTTCACACGTTCCATGTTCAGAGAAACACCCCGTGAGCATGTGATGTGGTCCGTGGTGTGGAGAAAAGTCTTGGATTGCTTTTGCTCAGGTCCAGAAGATCTTCGACACGGCGGACACAGAGCACCTGCTTCAGCACGTCTGTTTCTACTGCTAGAGGGCAAGTCACAAGCTTGGGAGCTTGGTCTTGCATTTTTATTTTACAGTACTGCTGTTAGAACACAACTAGCTTAAGGACATGCTTGCATGCCTGTTTGTCATCTCTGCGCATCTGGTCCTAGGCAGAAGAAGGCTCGAATCCGCGAGAGTGGCATTCTTCTTTGCATGGATGTCATGCAGCATTGCGAAGCTTCCATTTGTTATGTTTGCCCTGTGCTTGGATGCGTTGAGCCGTAAGCAGGCCCTGGTCCGCGCGCTGGCAGAAAACGTCGCAGCACTCTCGCAAGACCAGTACGGCTGCCGGGTCATTCAGAAGGCTCGTCTGGAGAAATGCAAGCCTTTCAGAAAGTTCAGTGCCCGAGGTTGCCGGAGGTATTCATGCTATTTCGAGCGGTTTCGATTCAGTAGGTGATTATGGCCAAAGTCTCTATCTATAATATCTGAATTGCGACTGTAGACAGTCTCCTAGCCACGGATATCATCGTTGCTGTGCTTCCTTACAAGTATGAGGTGGCGTTTGTACTTGGTTCAGGCCATCCAGGCTGTCTCCAAAGAATCCCAGCAGCAGATTGCGCGGGAGCTGGAGGATCACGTGGAGTCCTGCATCAGGAGACTCCTCTGTGCTAATCGTTTGCTTCCGCGGAGCTAGGGAAAGGCTTTCTGAGTGCAGAGGAACATGCACGGAAACCATGTGCCTTGGCTTACCTTAGCATTGCTTCGCTGCATCCGCCCAAGCTCTGGTGCGCTGTCTTCATCGCCGCATCAGTATCCATCACAGCACGCTCAACAACCTCCCAAAACCGTGAGTCACGAGCCTAGGTCATTCAGAAATGCATCGAGCAGATGCCGCCGGACTCTGTCAACTTCGTTATCAAAGCTGCAGCGGCCCCAGCTGTCAGCACAGACCATGGAAGTATCCCTGATTTGGGGCTGCGAGATGCGTCATGTAAGCACTCGTTTCTCCATCTGAGAATATGCGAAGATAAAGGACAAAGAAGCAACATGAGAGAGTGTAATCAGCAATTCAGTGTTAGGTGGAGCAAAAAGCCGAAGAAACTGCCCGACACGTGTCGCTGCCTCAGTGCACGTGTGTCTGCTAGGACACTATCTTATCATCTTGTGTCTTCTGGGCAGCATGTGCCTTGCCTGTCTGGAGCACCTTATCGGCATCTTGGATATAGCCGGATGTGCCAGGCTTTTGGTACAAGCAAGGATCTTGAAATTCCGGGCTGATAAGCTTGTGCCTGGTGGGCCTGCAGCGGCTTAAGTCCGTGCAATCTGCACCCCACCGAGGCCACAATCCTGTATGACCCCTTACAAGCCCATCGCCCACGAAAACCACGAAGCTGCTTCACACGTTGAAAATGTGTATAACTCCGTGATCAAGCGCCCGACACAGCACCAAAGATCCTAGGTCCAAACATCCGTGTTGTGAGTTTTCTTCTGCTCATGGCTGGAGTTATGGCAATCACCATTGTCGTTTCCATTATGGCTTGGTTGTGAACGTTTTCCATCCTATTCCAGTTGAGATAAACATTATCATGAACGTATTGGAGCCATTCTGCCTGTGACTGTAGTTGCTTTAGTCCACTCATGCCAAAGGTTTGCAGTTGACATCCCCAAACTCCAACCCTCAGCTTGCAGCTACCGGAAGATCTGGGTCTCTTCTCGATCAGCATGGAATAGTGGGACACTGGGATTTTGTTCCTGGCAATCTGGCTGTGTGCGCGGAGCCATGGACTCCAGGGGTCTGGAAATCGAACAGCGAAACGACAACAAAACAACCGAAGTTGGCTTCTTAGCTCAGGCTCTCAGGTCAGGACCATCACACCCCGTTCTGAAACGGCGACACAAGAGATTTCATGGATATTCTACTCTTTCATACCATGGTATCTTCTTGGCGCCGGCGCAAAGGGAAAGTGGGAGTGTTACGGAAACTGCCGCCGTGCTCATTGTTGTCACTGCTACTGCTGTTTTGACTACAGGTACGGCTGCCGAGTGATTCAGCGTCTTCTGGAGCATTGCGTGTCGGCGCAGCTGGAGCCAATGCGCCTTGGCAGCTTCACAGCCAAGCAGCCTTGAGAAATGCATAGTCCGGCTGTGGAACAGTGTTTGAGGTTGGAGAAGATTCTCGTGAATGTAGCTGTGCTAGCCAAAGATGCCTACGGCAACTACGTCTGCAGCTCAGATGGGGACGGCTCACACCACCCTGACCTGCGCTTCTTGCGTGCCAGCAAACCTGAGCATCCATCCAAGCTCTTGCTCTCCTGCTAAGGTTGTACAGCACATGCTCGAGCACGGCCGCAAGGAGGACAAACAGAGTATCTTGGGCTGCGAAGACCAGTCTTGGGTTTTCAGTTGCTAGGTATGCTGCCATGTGCCCAATACCACCTGCTGCAGATGGTCCAACCTCAGGAATCATTGAGACCATTCGGTCAAACATTGCCGAATTCTCAAAGGAGAAATTCTCCAGTAACGTGGCTTGGCTCCAGCTTTGCTCGGAGGATCTGGTGACCTTGGCCTAATCTTACATTGCCAAGGTGGTCGAAAAATGCTTCGAGGCAGCCACTGTGGGCGAGAACGCCGACGACCCCATTATCCAACAGGAGTTTGGCTTGGGGAGCTTGGTCGGGTAAAGCTTAAGCGTGACCTGCGGGCATCCTTATGGTCTTGATGAGTCAGTAGTGCAGGAACGCACTGCGCTGATGCGAATGGTGCTGGAGAGGCCATCGCCTGCTTTTCACGCGGTTCAGCGTCACCACAGTCCAGTTTTGATGACTGTGTCTACGGAGCTCGGCATTTCCATAAAGATACATCCTTCCGATGTTGGGCATGCCTCTCAGGCCAGAGGTGATCTATGCTATGTGCACCAACACCTACGGCAACTACGTTGTCTGCCCGCCTTTTTGTATGGGATGGTGTTGCGCTTCTTCTCGGTCAGATGGCAACTTTCCCCAGTGCGTTGCTGACCTACTTGGAATGAAGCTGGCTCAGCAAACTTATCAAGTCGGAGGACCATGTAAGTCGGACTCCTGAGAATTTTGAGCATGTTGTCGAGAATCCATGAAATCACTGAAAGGTCGCCTGTAGTTGCCGTAGTGTTCAGCCATGGCCCTCAGCAAGTTGCGGCTCCACTCACGCGCCTGGCGACTGATACCAACAGTGTATCGGCCGACGTTTTCCATTGGCGTGTCCACTGCTGCGAGCGCTGAGAAGGCACCAAGCTCTGGCGGAGTGTCTGCGTATCTTCTGCGGGCGGTCTTCCGCGGCGCACGGACCGTGTGTGCTCAGTCGCCATTGAAGCGGACATGTTTTTGTTATTCTGTGCCTATACAGGAAGCGGCTGCCATCAGCTGCGTCACCCTTCCTGCATTGAAGGGGCTCAATCCCGACTGAGGCACAGTCACTGGTGGTGTCAGCTTGACAGTCTTCGGCCTCGTCATTTGCCCATATTTCAGTGCACGTTCCCCTATCGGAGAGGAAGAGCGCGCTGCTCTGGAACAGGACTTATTGGGGAAGCTTGGCATGAAGTGAAGCCTTCGGGCCCCCAATCTGAAGAGCTGCAAGCCACGCATCACAAAATTGAGCGAGATTGCTGCTTGTTGTCTTTGCCTACAGAATAGCTGCAAGCCAGCTACATGCCCAGGATAGTTGCCTTCGATACATCTCGCGAGCTCCTGACAGCCTCTGAGCTCTGGGAAGCCCTCAAACAGCTGCGGATGCCTCCGGTGCGAGGGGGAAGAAGTGTAGTCGCTAGCCTCCAGCCATACCTGGAGGTTGAGCTTAGGAGAGCTGACCCAAGCAGCCACTGCAGGTGTCCTTCCACGACTTGCAGCGCCCCGTGTTCTTTCGCCTGTTTGAATGGATCGGACGCTTTACCTTCGCTTGCTACTCAGATGCTTCTGGCGTAATGACAGTCGACGAGTTCAAGTGTGCCGTGCACAAGATGATTGATCCTTGGCATGGCCTTCGCCCTTTTGTCCCATCTTTTACTGTAGATGCACAATGCCCGTGCACAGCCTCAAGGATCTGGTCCTGGAGGTTCACAGCCAAATTCAGGGGCAGGCAGCTGCGCCAGTTGAAGCCCGTGCCCAGGCCGTTCGCGAGCTCACTGAGCACGTGGTTCCAGCTGTTTTTCGAGTGCTCGACTTTGATCAAAATGGGAGGATTGGTGCCTTCGAGTTTGTGAAGGGAGCGCTGTTGTTGCTTGCAACGGTACAGGGCGCACCATTGGATACACCGCAGCTGGCAGACTTGGCCTTTCGAGTAGTTGACACAAATGCGGATGGCTTCGTCACTCGAGATGAACTGCTGCGCTGGGTCCGGCTGGCCTCAGAGCACGATGTCATTCCGCAGGATGTGCTTTGCGAGCCTCGTGGGCCTTTCGGATGGTTTGGAACTCGCACGCTGACACCAGCACAGCTTTCAAAAAAGTGGCATTCAGAGGCAGATTTCAACCGTGACGGAAAGCTTGTCCCGCAGGCAGGCGAGGTAATGTAGGAAGCTTTTTTCACTCTCACAGTGCTGTGGACGTTCAAAACCGGAGTGTGCCGTGTGCCCTGAAGGAGTTTGCCGTCCTAGCGCCGCGACTTCGCATTCATCAAACGATTGGCCGGATGGCGGGTCAGTTTGCCGAGAATCGATTGCCTGCAGCGGAATAGGTTAAGCAGCTGCCAAGTGACTTGGTCGTTGGCGTTTTAACTGCTGTGGTTAGCATCCTGCCCCGTGCGGAGTTAAAAGAGAGGTTTTGTCTTGAGCCTGCACCAGAGAAGAACCCTGTTCACGTCTCCCATCATGATCTAAGTCGGTGCCAGGTGCAGAAGATGTTGGAAAACACTCGCGGCGAGGAGTGGCCCGCCCTCTGCCAGGTTGCGCGGGTAGAGCTGTAGAAGCGCGTCAAAGTGCAGTTTGTGCAAGCCATTTGCCGTTTGCCAAAAGCCGAAGGCAATTCGGAACGTGGAGAGCCAGTTGAATGCTTCGCTTGAAGCTCAGTGAATGGAGTGTACAGTCCAACTCCACAGTGGGCTGAATGCCTTGTCATAGCCATGACATTGCAGTGACCATGTCTCCGCACTTCTACGGTTCTGCAGGGGGGGTGCTGCTGGTGGCAGAGAGGTTGGATGCTCTTTTTTCGGGTGGTTCGTTGTGTGAATTGAGCCACTGGTTTTCAGTCCAAGTCGCTTTCTGTCTCTCGTCAAAGCTCAGCCCTGCAGACATGCAGGACCCCAGAGAGGTGTTCAAGCACATCCTGACTCATTTGAACAAGGAGCTCCATCCATACTTGTGGAACTTGCACATGTGAGCTGTAGTCTAAACTCCTTGAGGGGGGTTATATACGGGATTATATAGGGGAGTGTTATTGTTTGGGGGATACTAGGAGTCTAGACTATAGCTCATGTAGATTTGTTGCCTCTGACCGATTGCAAGGAATCAGGTGCGCAGCAGTGACGTCAGAAGTGGTTCTGCACTTATTTGTTCTACCTAACCTTGCACCATTTGAAACGGCAACAAGAGCCCTTCCCCTCCTCAAGATGAGGCCCCCAAAGGTGCGTGTAGCATATCCAAGGTTGTTAAATCTCTGGATCAGCAGCACTAGGCAGGAGCGCTTGTGGTCTTTGACGCACGCAGCTGATGCTGTTGGCAACCTTCCTCAAACATGCTGCCATCTGGCTCTGCTCTCAGGCAGCCTTCGCTGCGCAATCTTGTTTGGCCAGGCACCCAGCAAGGCTAGAAAGCTTAGGCTAGAATTTTCAGACAGCTTTAGCCAGCTCACATCTCTACAGGCCGCGAAGCATGCTCCTATCGTGTTGATACTGCATGTTCTTTTCAGGTGTTCGCACTGGTTTAGCCTGCTGGTGTACAGACCTTACAGAGAGAGGCCGTGGCAAAGGATCAGCGTCAGAGACTCCTCGTGTGTCGTTTGTGTATAGCATCCAAGTCATCAGACAGTTTTTTGAAGCCTGCTCTGACAGGTGGGCATTTCGGCAAAGGGGCGGCTCTCAGGGATTTTGTGCAACGCGGCAAAGCCCTGGCAAAGTTCTTGTAGCAGCTTCTGTCAGATGCTTCGCAACCTCATAAAAAGTAGTCACAAGTTAGAACAAGGCTGTTGGCGCAGTGCTACCTGGCCAAGGTATGCACGCCAGATGCCTCTCCGGAATGGTGCCCAGCGGACCAGTGCCATTCACATCTCCATCTCTCAGTGTCTCGTACAGACTCAAACACTAGCCGGGCCAGTCGGGGTGGCAATGCCTTTGTTAATTAGAATCTTTTGCAGGTTGCAAGCCTTGTAGGGCACCTCCAGCACACAACTGCAGAGCTACTGGCAAGCGCCGTCCCCGAGCTCTTGTAACAGGGCCACTGTACTCTTTCCATACCTGTATATGAGCAGCGAGCTGCTTTAGATGCTGCGCCCGAGCCATGGGAGCCTACAGCTGGCTGTGCTTGTGAAATAGCCCTGTGAAGTTCGCACGCCAGCTTTCTTGGTACGCCCCACTTCTGACGCTCGCGTAGCTGTTGCTGTAGAGATTTGCGACGCAAATTGGCATGTTGAAGCCGCCAAGCAGGTGTAAGGCCAGCTGTCGTTGCAAGCTGAAGATCTGAAGATGCAGTCCTAAAGCTCTGAACTGATGAGATCCAACAACTCTCTGTCTGGACAGCTTGCATGAGAGCTGGACCTCATCCTAGAGCCATCCTCAGTGAACAGATAGACGGATCCGTGAAACAGCACTGTCTGCGTACAAAAAGTCAACCCAAGCATTATTGTTTTTGTTTTTCTTTCCTGCTGCTGCTGCTGCTGCTGCCTACTATCAGCTGATATAGTCAAGCTTGTTTGTGTGCTTTCACTTGCTGCTGTGGAGAATCTTCTGCAGCTGGTCAAGAGAGACGTTCAGCTTTTACTCTGCATTGGAGGCCGGCTTCAAGCGAACCTGCGAGACGAGGCCAACCTCATGCAACAGCGTGGGTCAGTCTGAAGGTGAGCATGCCGATAGAGCCTGTCTGGGCACCTCCTAACCACTGCGTGATGCGGAGCACGCAGACCACACCAAAGCTCTGCTGCAGGTTCGAATTGTCCATAACGAGGTCGGAGAAGATCCTTGCGTTCGCTTCGGGCCGTGAAAAGCGCTCCTGCGATCCTCCACTCACCAGGTGATGAGTTTAGATGCGCGGGTTGCCCTACTGGAGGAGCCGTACCTGTTCTTCTGATTGCATGTATCTATTCGCTAGCCGTCGTAATGCGTGGCAATTCATTTAGATGTGTGTAGCCTTGGATTAGGAGCAGGCTGCCTTTGCTCCACGCTTTGGAGCGCGAGGTGGTCGCAAAAATGCGTTGGCATGGGCTTTGTTGTTCTACTTGTCAGTCGCGCCAGCTAGGCACAAGCGCCCTTGACAACGAGGTGTTGCTCGAGGCCTCGGACTCAAGATGAGTTTCGAGCCTTTCAAGCGGTCACTCGCTGTGACGAGGCTTGCATGAAGTATCAAGCCTGTCAGGCGCCCAAGATGGCTCATGTTCCAATAGAAGGCGCAGCTTTGTCAAGAGCCGTGTTCTTCGAACGTTTCTGTTCCATGCTGGCAGGACATGCTAAAGTACGTCCAGCTTTTGCGATGGGTACCGGGGTTGTTTCCCCGGAGAGACAAATAATGAGGGTCTTCTGGAGCACAAGCGGGGAGGTGAAATGACTCGGGTTACTTCTGTCGCATTGCCTTCCATGTGCCAAGGAGACTCGATGGGGCGGCCTGGGGGGAGCAAGGTTCGGGCTTTCGTGCTTTTTTGCAAGGCTATGTTGAGCAAAGCCTTCTCGAGCTTCAAGAAGAAAACAGCGATTGCAAATCTGTAGGCTAAACTCAGACGGCTTGAGTCCATCTTGTTCTTGGTCAGGCATACCAGTGAGGGGTCTGGGACGCGGCAAGGTGGGAGATGAGCATAGCCTGCGGTACAGTAGTGTTCTTGAAGTCATTTTGAGCTTGGCATTGGTCGATCAGAACAAGAATTCTTTCGAAATCACATGCCATGGACGGGCAAGCGAAGTGTATCAGCGTATGTTCATTTCCCACAGGGGCTGTGGCTGCTTTGAAAAAAGTGTCCGGTTTGGAAGCATGTGCTCCAAATGCCTGAGCCTCTCAGACCTTACAGAGCACGTCTAGGTAGATTACAGATTGTGGTCATGGCCCAATACTCGCCTCTGAACGCTAGACGGAGAGGTTGCTTTGCATCAGTTGCTTTGTTTGCGGCGCACCTACACAAGCAGACATTGGATGTGAAGATCCCAACCATGAGGTGCTCCGCCCGGCAGGGCGGGATGTACACCATGTTTACATGGTTGTTGTTCCCGAACCCCATCTCATGCCCCTTGGGAGGAATGGCTTACAGAGCAGGCAGCATGGAGAAATAGGCATCGTCAGATACCCATTCACGAAAGGATAAAGAGTGACGTGCAACCAGTCTGTTCCCTTATATCCTGGCAGTTATTTGAAGGCCTCCCCACGTCCTATGCTGCTTTGTTTTTCACATGCGCGGGAAGGGCTGGGTGTGTCTTTTCTCGTCGTTCCCTCTGCACACACCGCATGGATGTCCCATGCATCCGATACTTCGCCATCAGATACCGACCAGGCTATAAACAAGGGGTTTGGGTGTCCCGCGTGTCAGGTATTCTGCCATGTAATTTGTGCCAGTCATATCCCCACAGGACGGCATGTAGGGCTCCCTTATGCCCTATGACTTTAGGACTACCTGTGGTAGGCGGGAGGGCCTAGAGGGTAGTGGGAGTAACTCATGGATCAAAATGCCCCAAGCCTCCGGCCGCGGCGGATTTTTGATCAGAGGTTACCTACCATGTCAGGTGAATGCTGGAGTAGGAAAGCGATGAGGGGCTTCAAGTTGTGGAATTTGGCATATCTTGCCGACTCCAGGTTGGGTAGAGGGGAGGTGTGACATGCGCGGTGCCTGTGGGAATCTGCCATTCACCAGGAACATGCCGCTGTGGGCTCCAAGCTGGAGGATCACACATAGCTAGCCATGCACTTGAGTCAAGCTGTACCGCCCCTTGCAGAATCTTTGCTACCAAATGTGGCAAGTCACAGGTGGGATGCGTGACAAACAAACTTGCCCCATCTTATTCTAGCTTGTGAGCGCCGCGGTAGTGCGTTCGCGAGATCCGGGTCTGGAGCTCAAGTCAGCAGGCAGAATTCAAAGAAGTGCAAGGAATGTGCGATGCAGGCGTCAGAGAGTCGCCATGCCATGTGCAGCGGAGCATTTTTGTAAGCTTCTGCCTGCTTTGACAGGCCCTGGCATCCGATGACGCGCGGCAAACGCTGTGCAGGCGGACGCTTGAAAGGTGTTGATCGCGAATTGTTGGTTGTCTGACTCTTATCTCGTCTGGAGGTTCAAGACTGTTGGCTGTTCTGGCCCGTTACTCAGCAAAAGCACGTGTGCAGCACATGCAAAGACCTGAGACCAACACGATAGTCAGCGTCTGGTTTCTGCATTCACTCGAATGCCGCGAAGGTCTCCTTATTGGCCGCAAGCCAGTTCAGCCAGTGGACGCTCTTTGTTCAGCAGCATTCTGAGACTTGAAAGCCGGGAGCACTTTTTCCCTTGTTGCAAGTATGCGATGAGTAATGGTCTCTGTGTATAGTACGTAGATCCGGGTCGACCTGTCAAATTCGTTTGACCCAAAGTCGCCACAATGTGCCCCCCTTCCAAACGCTATTCTACTTCTGCATACTAGTCCGCATGCATTGTGGGTTTGCTTGCGCCGCCAAGGTTTGCGCCTTCCTCGCAGCTTCATCCGACAGCCAGGATGTGCTGCACGGATGGGGTGTCATGACATTACGGGACCTGTGCAGCCAACTACTAACTGGCAAAGGACTCAGCTGCATCGCCTCCCTCGATTTGCCGAGGGAGAAGGTTGGGCAGGAGGGGTGGAGATATCGTAGAACGCGTGTTGCTAACTTGCAAGGTGATGCTGAGACTCCCGAGCCCGAGACACTGCCTGACAAAATTCCTGAAGAAGCGGAGGTTGGGTCTCTGCTATGGAGTAGGGAGTGCAAGTTCGAACTGTGTAGCATCTGTCAGGCAGCTGCGGATGTGCCGCCAGTGAACCCGTTGTTCCAGGACAGCTTGGGAGGTTGCGGCAAGAAGCGCTGTGCGCAGGGCAGAGCAGAGCTGTTTCTGGGCTCTCAGCGTTCTAACTGCTGGGAGGTTTGGAGGGCACCTGGGAGGGGGAAATTTGCGAACCGCTGTGTAGTTTTGTGCAATGTATGGTCTCTAGGCCCTTGCAGCTGCTCTCGACACAGGGAGAGACAGAGGGTCAGTGAGCTGCGAGTCTGCTCTGCGCCACAATTGCGGCATCGGTAGAATGCCTTCTCATGTTACCAGGCTGCACGCCTCGTCTGGTTTTAGCCACGTACCCTTCTGCGAAACCTTCTGACACCAACTTCACAAAGCGGTCATTCGACCTTGTCACGGCCGACGGATCCTCAAGCCGTGCAAGATCCAACTTTTGCTGCGACTTTTGTGGCCATTTTGCCAAATTTCACCCAACACCCTCTTGCCCGTGGGCTCTTCTTCATCCCTCTCAACGACGCCATTGCTATCCCGGTCCAGACCTGACAGAACCCTTACGTCTGTGAACTTGGCAGCTGTTGACCTTAGACCAACGCATGATCTATTTGATGCCATCTCTTAGTTCCAATATGCTGCCAGGTCACATAGTTCTTGCGGGCGTACAGTAGGAGCTCAGGACCCAGAAGGCTGTCTTCCAAAATCCCTGCAAGCTCCAACAACATAGCCCCACTTTCACTTCTTCTAGGCAACCCTCAGTGGCCAAGCACAACGCCAGCATCGCCTGCTTCTTGGCCACAACTACTATCCATTTTTCCGCATCCCTGTGCGTGTTGAACTCACCCATTATGATGGATTCCTTCGCAGCTCTCGCTTCTGGCATCAACTGTTTCGGCTCAGCATTAAGCTGCTCCTACTTCGCCTAAGGGTTCCCGAAACGGTGGCATTTACAACTGAAATTCGACGACCTTCAAGTGCACGTGTTTTTTCAGCACATGATGTCTAACGTACTCGATTGGTGAGCTCTCTCTTTCTGCACCTTTACTTGTCGCTATTGCGAAGGCCACACTGGGCAACGACATCGGCGCTTCCTGGTACACCAGCAAACGAATACAGAAAATATTGACAATCATCAACTATTGACTCATCCCTTCCAGTACTTCCGATAAGGCGTGAGGATTCATTCTTCACCCAGGTGGCTATAGCCCCTCTGCCGCAGGGAATCAGGCCCGCCGGAAGGTGAGGGAGCAGTAAGTCCCTTCGAGTGCGGCCGCCATTACACATGCCGTTGCGTCACACTAAACCCACCAAGACCGAATCAAAGACACCTAAGGCACAAAAGACGTCCAGATCTGCAGCGGGAATACTGCATTGAGGTCGTAGTCCGACTTTTTTGCGGTGGGAGGTGTGTGCAAAGAAACTGTGGGACAGAACGGATTTGCAAGCTTGCGTTGTGGATCATGACCGTTCTCATGGATGAGGATCAGCACCACCCTGCCAGGGACTGCAGTCCCTCGGGTCCAGTGCAAAGATGTCGTGGGGGGTTCAAGTTGAGTAAGACTGGCAAAATTCACGCTGGGCCGAGACTGCGCTACACGGCCGCGGGAACAGCTCAACAAACCTCTTTCAATTCTGTGGCATGCGCTGGACTTGAAGCTTTAGTTTTGTTTACCAGTGAACCCTTGGCTCTATCCCGGAAGTCAAAACGAACGCTGGTGCATGCAAGCATGCCGCTTCTTACAACCGTCAGCTGCCCTCACCTAGCACGCTGCTTTTCTGCGTCTGTGCAGGCCGTGCGAACGTTCAGTGAGTGGCAACGCGTGGTCCGCCCTTTGAGCGAGAATGATTCGATACCAGTGAGTGGCAACGCGTGGTCCGCCCTTTGAGCGAGAATGATTCGATACAGTAAGAAGCAAACCTGCTCAGAGAAAACCCAGCCTTGGCACACACGAGGCATGAAGCTGTCCAGCTGCCATCGGTCGATGGTAGCTATCACTGACGGGACAAGCTTGTTGTTTGCAACCGACATGTAAGGGGAATAGGAAGGCTAATGCTGGAGCTTTGCATATGCATTGGGGTTCCCGCATTTTTTTCGCAGCACAGACACTGGGATCCTGATTGAATGCAAGGCCATCTCCGCCAAGTCTACCAGACCAAGGTTTCTGAGAATCTTCGGAATTAGGCGTTCCGTTGAAAGGGTGCCTGGCTTGAGGTAGCATAACCGCGAAAGAAGGAAGGAAGTAAGGAGATTGTCGTCGGGATCATGCGGTTACCCAGACCATCACATGTCTTCTTGTATGCAGCGCCAGGAGCTAAATGTGACTTCTTCTTCGGCAAATTCAAAGCTGAAGGGTGTACCTTGCCAGCAAACAGTCTCGCAGGCTGCAATAACATATATTGAGCATTTGTGGCGCCTTTGCCTGAGGCGTTGGTGGCAATTTTCAACACTGGAGAAAGGGCCTGGGGCACAGGTCAAAGGGAAGGTTCGTGATCCTTCGACATCTTTCAACGTTTGCACCCTCGGCATTAGAATTCTTCTTAGCTATTCAGGCGGCTGACTTGGTTCTGCTGTCTCCACGGAATCGGAGCACGATAATGCACCCTGCGCGACAGATCAATTCCAAAACATGCATGCCCCAACTGAATCAGATTCTGCGCTCCTTGCTGAAGACCCGCCCAAGACAGTGACAAAAGATGCGTGAAAGTTTCGGACTTCTCAAACGCCGCTGGAATTTGAGAAATGCAGGTACGCCCTTGCAGAGATGCCGCAGGAATTTCGACCAGCGGCCGGCCACTCATTTTGGCTTATTGAGTGTCATTGTTGGCACTCGCATAATCTCGCATACGGGATTGTCAAGGAAGAGGAGTGAGTGAAGCAATTCTCAGCTGCCGGCTGCAAAGGCACAATTTCTGCTGCGGCAACGTGATCGGAGAATGAGGCCACTCTGGGTTCTGCAGGTTTCTTGCTCCAGGTGAGAGTGGTCAGGTTGAGACAACACGCATCAGATGCACTTGTAAGCTAGAATCATCAGGCTGCAGTCGTTTGCCTAGTCCTGTGTCAGATAGGCTGCAACTGCATAAAGGTGGAGAAGCTCATCTTTATGCCAATGAAGCCCTTATGTGGCCAGGGTGCGAGTACTGCAGCACTTCCAGCCCGCTCTGGATGCAGATGCAGAGGCCAGGGCCTTATGGAAATGCAGCATGGTGCATTCCTGAGCTGGAGTCATGCAGAGACAAGCTCCAAGCCGCAAGACATGTTTCACATGTTTCACGTCTGTGAGTCAAGACTTTGCAAGGAGATGCGAGTTTCAAAGTCAACGAACTCTACGAAGCTCGGATCTGCTGTGGTGTCCCCGGAACACCTGGGAAGTTGTACGGTACTTGTAGAGGAGAAACGATTCTGCAACGAATTCCAGCTTAGTTTTTTGAATCATTGTTTAGGCAGGTCAGACCCGGCAAAAGGTAGTGATTAGTGAGACCATGAGACGAGTCAGATCAGTCGGTTGCGCGAATCGTCTCAGATAAATCACCTCAGAAAGTAGCACTTCGGTTTTGGGGTTCATGCTCGGCTTTTGATGCATCACCAAGCCAGGATATGCAGTTCTAAGCTCTCTACCTAACAAAAAGTACTTTGCATCGTGTGTTTGGGGGGAGCGGCGTGCTTTCTGTTTCTAGAATGACAAGGGTAAGTGTAGTAATTTCGTCCCATCCTGATTCAATTTTGTGCCCCCCTCTCGTTCTGATTCACACCTCTGCGGATTGGGCATGGGTCTACTTATCAAGGGCAATGTGATGATCCAAACGTCCAAGCACGGATAACTCGCACGAAGCTTCACCCCTCATTCCCAATGTGCAGATACCATTCCTGCCCTGAGATTATGAGCAAGTTTGTCGATGTCGCCGGTAACAATTTGAAGCGGACCGCTCCGAGCTCAGCCTGCATCCTCGCATGCTAAAAAGAATGGACAAATTCAGCCTTTAAGGCATTCATATTGTTTGCTCCTGCATTCTGGCAAGATTGTTAGATTTTCGATATTCATGGTGCCATTCAGGTCAAACTAGTATTTGCTGGAGCCCTCGCGGCCAGCGTCACAATGGAAGCTGTCGAGAAGGCGTGCCTGAACGAAGCCTGGCTTCAGAGTTGACGACTTGTTCTTGTGCTGGTCATGTTGAGGTTGCCATAGAACCACATTGGTCCGTGCGCATGGCTTTAGCTTGAAGTGTCGTGCAATGCCAGGCCCAGCACAAGGCCCATCGCCAATTCACGTGGATGGTTCGCAAGGCCGATGCTCTTCTGTGCAGATGTTGTAGCTGAGACATGCCTTGCAGGATTCAGGCCTGCAAAGCAGGAGGTTTGTGAGCTTGATGGAACTTCCCGACCCAAGCGCTTGCGCATGCACCTGCTTGCAGGTTTACAAGCCAGAAAACGAAGGCCCAAAGCGCGTGCACCCAAGTAGGCAACAGGCTTCAGCTTTTTGCAGTGTCCGTTGTTGCGAAGAGGGTGCGCGGCCTAGCCACCTGAGAGTACCGGCAAGTAATTAGCTCTTAATCTCCAAGCAGTCATGTCAGTGGTTTGGCACCTCGTATTTTGCTGCATAGCGCCGCCTGGAGCGTCGCAATTGGTGCAAGCAGGTGGCGTCACCTTCAACATGTATGTTGCACCTGAGCTGCAGAAAGAAGTCTGAACAACTTTTTCTGTGCTGATGGTTGTAGTTTAGGAACCTGAAATGCGCCCCATGTTCTGACAGCATTTCCAAACCACGCATGCTAGCAACACCTGTGGAGAAAAGACGTTATGTTGCAATTGAGGTTGCAGCGTGAATCCGCAAAGGCGAAAGACCAGATTTGATTGGCCCATTGCTGGAATGTGAAGCAAGGAAACATGAGGTTTTGGTAAGCCTTCGGAAGTTTATGCCATGACATGCCCTGGACCAAGCAATTATGACCTCTGTGGCCGACGCTTGGGAAGGGCTGCGCAATGCTTCACAGATCCAGCGAACCCCTGCAGTAACAGCGCGGGCCGCGGATCGGACCGTCTTAGAAAGGTATGTGCAGGAGATGGGCAGCTGTCCCGGACAATGCAGCATGGCGAGAGAAGCCACCTCGCATACGTCCTTTGCTTGTGTAGGGAACAATAAAATAATTTGTCGGCCTACATACGCAAAGTCTTTTGTACACCGTCGGTTTGCATCCAATTCCATCTGCAGCAAGCCTGTGCTTTCATTTATCATTGGCGTGCCCGCAGCTGTTCTGAGCCCGGTCTGTTGCATGAGAAGCAAGAAGAGAAGTATTAGGATCAGCCATGATAATCCAACATGAGAAGGTGTACCACCTAAACAGGGGATTGGAGCCAATCCCGGGACGAGCTGGACTCAAGCTGGACTCCACGCTCGTGCTGACGGTGACCGTCAAGAAAGCTGCAGGAGGCGACGGTTTTGTGCCAGCTGTTGCAATGAGATCATTTAGTCATCACGAAGTGATTCTTCGAAAGGCTATGTCTTGGCCTGTTGATGTTATTTCCCACACCTAGCGGGGTTGCTAGATTTTGATAAGTCTATATTCTTCTCGCCAGATGTGCAGTGCCACATCACCCAACCGCCGAACATCCCTGCAGGGCCCGACCGCAGAGTATCCCAGCAGTGTCCAACCGCAGAATACCGCTGCGGCGCCCAATCGCAGTACCTCAGCAGTTGCCAGTTGTCGAATATCTCAGCAATGCCAAACTGCAGTCCCATCAGTGCCAGAGTATCCCAGCATTGCCCAACTGTGAAAACAGCAGAGTATCACTGCAGTGCAATATCCCTGGAGCGCCCCAAAGGTGGAATTCCCCAACCCCAGAACATCATTCGCAACTTCTCAGCCCCAGAGTCTTGCTGCCGCGCTCAACCACAATGACTCCCTGCCTGCAGTGCCCAACCGCGGAATATCCCTGTAGCGCCCTCAGAGTATCCCTGCTGTGCCCAACCCAAAGCCAGAGGTTAGCTGCGGTCGCCCGGCCTGTCCTTGCACTGCGTTTGGGGTATCTCTGGAGTTCCCACCTCCAGAGCATAACTATGACAAGTCCGGAGGGTGCAGTACAATTACATTGCTGATACATGCTCCATTCTGTTGCTGGAAGTAGTTGATGATGCCCCGCAACCACAAAAAGCGAGGGTGTGGATGTTCGGAGTAAATAATTTTGAAGGTTCCTCTGTCAGGCTGATTTGCTGCATCGCGGATGAAGACTGCCAAGTACCGATCGCCAAAAGGTACCAGGAGAGCATGCTACTGGTTTGTTGGCACGACAGCGGAGCCAGGCAAGCCACATGTGGATCCAATGGCCGTTGATGGGCACGAGTGGGCCATGAGCTCAGTGCCAAGCTGCCCTTGCATGACCTTGTTGATTTGGCTGGACAGCCAGCAGAGCCTTGACGGTGTGCGTGGGTGTGTATTCAGAGCCGTTCCTTGCATTACAGAGGATGATGCCCTCCAGCAAAGGTTGTTGTCAATGGCTTTGGGCGCAACGAGGCATCCAGAGTAATGCGGTTGTTGTGCAGGGCTTCCGATCCACAAGGCTGGTCAAGTACAGTAGAAATGGTGCACGGTGGTTTGCTACCAATTTGAGCAGGGAGTTGTGAAATGATGTGAACTGCCAAAGGTCGTTCCCGCAGTGCAATGTGCAATTCCTGTCTCAGGACGATGATGGGCAGCTTGGCCTGAAGAAACAGGCAATGGGCATTGTAGATCGCATGTTGTCTTGCCCTGAAGACTTCCATGTCAGGTGTGGATGATGCGCATTTGCCAGCGGAAGACGGCAGCCAGCGTTGCGTGTCAGCTGGAGGAGACTCATGGATACGTGCACGAGCGAAGTTTGCCACCTCTGCAGGCTCTAGGTTTGAACGGGTCGTCATGAAACTCTGGGGGTGTTGACGCGCCTTTGCATCCCAGACACAGCTCTTCTGAGTTCATTTCGCCCAAGGACCAAGGGCAGGAAATGGACGCTGAGACAGTCGAGGCTCTTTGCTCGGAGGCCTGGCCACTTTCACTTAGAGTTTAGAGCTTGCCTAAGCAGCGCAAACACGAATTACATCTGTCCAGCCTAATGGGTCTCTGTGCCGCAAAGCTTCTGGCAGTCAGCCGCATGTAGTGTAACTGTGAAGAAATTGGAGGTCTGCTGCTATGACCTGGCCCAAGCTCGCCCCAGACGGCGATTCACATGCAATCAATCCTCTGGCCTCATCCTGAACAATTCACGGCCCTGTGAGCACCTTACAGCAAGGCATGTCAGGAGAAATCATGCGAACAGTCAGCCGCAACACTTGCAGAGATCAAAGTGACAGTTCGTCCAAAACCCGCAGCCAGCTAAGCTAGCTTAGCTTCGTCCAGACAGCGGCAGTCGTTCGTTTGCTTAGCCTGCACCATGGAACCCTGCAAGCGGCAGCTGTCGTAGTGCAGCATTTGACCTGGAGGAGCTCTGGCCAAGGCTCTAAGCTTACGGCCACGCGGCCACGTCTCGAGCCACGGTTGGCCAGTCTGCAGGTGCAATGAAGGCGCTGTCGCGGCTTGACCTTTATCGGAAGGCCGCTTAACCATCATGTGGGTAGCAGCGGATTTCGTTGCTTGGTTGGTTTCTGGAGCCACAGCTGGCGCGCATGGGCACATGGGTGCTGTGTCCATGCAACTCTCTGAACGTTTCCAGGTCCCACGTGACTTGACGGAGGCAACCTTGAGCGGAGCCTTGGTGTCCATTTTCACTGTCCGGTTCCCGGGCAAACGCAGCATAGAGTTTGCACAAAGTCACGGCTGCATGCAGGCCACGAGGGAGTCTTGTGAGATTCAGGTCCTGGTGGCGCTGTACCTGTTCTTTGCGGAGTTCACGGCCGCGAACCGAGTGGAAGGCTGCATGCGGTCCTCCTGAAGGGCTTTTGAGCGTAGCTTCCTCTCGAATGTCCCATCTGTTGCTGTGACTTCATATGACTTCATGCTGAGTAACATCCGAATTGCACAGCTGTTTATATCAGCTTGGCAAGGACCTTCCGTTGATTGAATTGGCAAACGCCCTTCGTCCTTGCAAGACCGCAGAGCCCAGCAGACTAGGGAGCAACTGCTGATCAAGAAAACAAATCGTGCCGAAGCCCGTCTCAGACCAGTGGAGCTTGTCATGCTGCCGCTTGCTGTTCCTTTCACCAAGCTGGGGTGACGTTTTTTTTTTTTTTTTAATGGCCATTTCTTGACGTCTTTGGTTTGGCCTTCACAAAGAATGGGCTGTCTTGGTTCCTCAGGTGCTTATACAACGTCGTTGGGAAAGTGAGATGGTCATAGAAGAAAGCAAGACGGAGGATCTGCTTGCCATGTCAGCAATGATGCTACATTTTGATTCCTTAGCTTCACAGACCGCAGTCTGCGAACACTTTTTGAAGTGGGCTGCCTGGTTGGCGTTCAGCAGAGTCATTTCAAGGGAGGCTTGCAAAACTACCCCTGGTGAGGAGAAGCTGCAGATCAACTTGGACATCACCCTCCCCTCGATGCCCTGCGAGCCTGGTTCTCTGCGTCGGGGCGGAGATAAGATTGCCTGGCTTGGAGTACTGCGCCTGCTGCACGGCCTGAGGCTGCTTTCCTTCGATGCGCAGGATGTGATGGGAAGCCATGAGGCAGGCTGCCTTCATAGCCTTTTTTTTCATTCCAAAAGCATCCACGAGAGGCTGTGGCAAGCTTTAGTTACATCCGTTGAAGGTCGATGCCCATGGCAACCTGTTCAAGGAGAAGCTTAGTAGTAGTAGTAGTAGTAGTAGTAGCAGTTATAATAGTACTAGTATTATTATGCAGGCACATTGAGGCTGTAGCGCCCCAAAGTGTACAGCTTGCTATCTCGTGCTGGACTTTCAGCAACGGAACGATGCGTCTACAACGTGCTGATGCTGCCCTGCGAGGATCGCCTCACTTCCAAGGGAGACCTTATAGGGACACAGGAGATTAAGCTGCTGGTCTTGACTTGAGCTGGTGGTGCCTTAAGCTCAAGGATTGCATGAGTAGATCGAAGTTTCCAGAATCCGCAAAAAGACAGACCCTCCTATGATCCCCTCGTACTCTAATCTAAACATGTCCTCAGATATTCAAGGACGCGCTGTTTTTGAGAAACTAAAGCATTCCTTGGATGATGCAATTGAATCAAGCCAGATCGGTCACTTCTGAGTGTGCCAGGAGTGCTTCCATCAGAATGTGCTGTAAGGTCGAGTCATTTCGGCGCCTCGTCGACACTGTCTCGGCACTATAGTTTGGGCTACGGAAACCAGGCCTGGTTGCGGCTGCGGGCCTTCAGTTTGAGCCTTCGGGAATCAGTCGAGCATGCAAGGAGTCTCTTAAGGCAAGCGGAAACAGCATGACTATGCGAGAAAAAGTGGAACACAGAAGTTGCAGGAGCTGTAACAGGCTTCTTTCGGATCATAGTTTATCAACATCGATAAGGATTCAGAAGGAGCTTGGACTTGCTGACAGGATGTTGATGCTCTGCGCAAGAGCATTAACAGTGGTGAGGGCTGCCGCATTCGAGGCTGGGCCACAGTAAAGACGCGGCAGGAGCAGCGGAGAAGAGCTAAGGGGTAGCCTTTTTCGCATTGATTTGCGTTTGCATCTGCACGGATCTGCACGGTTGGCAGCTCCGCTGCAGGCTTCGTCAAAGTCAACAAAGTGCCTGGGTAGCTCAGCCTTGATTGGCGGCAAAAGATTTTCTGCACTATCTGGCCTGGATGTCAGGAACCTTCACCTATCAACCTATAGTCACTCCTTTCTCTTCGGATCCCTCTACCAGGACAAGAGCAAGCTTCCACATTTTCACTGGGCCACTTTTGACCTCTCAGCATTGACAGGTCCCGTGCAACATGCCGCGTCTGTCAACGGGCATGCTAGTCTGCTGTCTTCTCCCTGGATAGTTGCCCATCCCGTTCCAGGAAACCAGGAACCTCAACATATCCCACAAGGCCAGGAGGGGTTGGGTCTTTTGTTGATTATGACGACAAGTGATGAGCTCACACCTTGATACACCTCATGCTATGCCCGGCTCCAAACGGTTTGAACGAATTGACAGCTACTGTAAAGAATCTGGCTACATGGAGACTTGACCTTGAGAAGCTGCATTTCACACCAGGGGACCGAAAGATTTGCAGATTGTCTCTCATCAAGTTTGGTGTAACGTGTCACTGCTTTTGTTGGAAAGGTGAACCATATCTCGTTTGGTGTGGACACCGACATCACATATGCCAAGACCTGACGTGACCATGCAGCCTTCACGTGTCCACAATGCTGATAGATTTGCCGAGAAGAGCTCATAATGCACTTGCTTACGTGGATTTGTCACATGATTCCAAGGTCAGCAAGCAGTTTTTCTCAACAGATTCCTGCTTCTGTACCAAGGTCAAGAACAACTTCCAAGGAACCGGTATTGTTAGTCCACTAGATGGAGTCGTGCAAATCCACGAGAAGGGTGAGCTGGCAGCCTCAGAGTTGGCACCGTTGAGATCCGTCCAAATGCTTACCATGCCTAGCTACAAGTGCTGCAGGCCCAAAGAGAAGACAGAGCCAAAATTCGGTAGCTTGGCTTTTTTGATTAGTTTTTGATCAGGAGGTTTTGGTGTCATGTCGAACATTTGGCAAGGAAGCTGGTCTTATGGAGGGCTCGTGGACTCTGCCATCTACGAGTACTACACGAAAGTGGCCGCGGCCTTAGATTTAGAGATCCTGCGATACCTGGGCAGAGTTACGATAGTGTTGGATGCACACGGCCGAGGTTCCCACCACCTATGTCCCGCTGGACAGACCACCCATTCACGTCCATCAGTGCCTCGCAGCAAGATCATTTGTGACCACTGCACGATGCAAGCTGCCAATCTTGTCATTTTCGTGGGGATAGACAGTCTCGTTTTGCTGGAACTTCGAGTGACAACACATGAGCTACTGTCAATATTAGCCGTATTAAGGGACCCTTCACACTGGACGTAGGGGTTTCTTGTAGTTGAGCATAGTCCCTAACACGGATCCCATTCGCGTCAAGCTGTGTAGAAAAAAGACTGTAGCTCACATGTTAGGCGGATTACGTCACGAGTTGTACAAGATTGGCATGGCCAGCTGCGATTGCACAGCCCAAGCATGACTACGAAGGTTTACTGCGAACTCCAACAAAATCGTGAACCAGCAGATGCCGTGCCGACCTCAGGGGATCCGCGAAAGAGCGTTAATCTCAACGGATGTTTGTCCACCTTCTGCCAGTCTGTTCCACAATCCATTTTAAGCTCCTGCAATGCTTTTGGATTGCTGCATGGCGCCACGCTTTGCATGCTACAGTAACGTCCACACTGTCGGCGAGCAAAAAAACACGCTTAACAGGTCACTTTACCTTCGATATGACTTCTCGCCGGTGACCGTGCGCTACACGGAGACAAAGGACTTGATTAATTTCGCTCCATGCGTTCTATGCTTGTGACCTATGCGGCAGCGAGTGTTTAAAGACCCCCGTATGATTTACATACGCGTGTTTGGGATAGTCTGAATGATAGGTAGAAAACCTCAAGGAAGCGATCACCCTCCGGCAGGGCACCCCGCCCTCCCCTGCCCCCTCCTTGTTGGCCAGTCTAGCCATGCCGTACTCCTAATGTCGGACAGTTTTCTTGAATGTAATTCATTTTATGTTGTTTCTGATTCTGCTGCTGTTGCTGCTTCTTGCAGGTGAGTCTCCCCCCTCCTCCGCGGAGATCTAAGGCTTTGACTCTTTGCTTCTCGCTCCGTGAACGAGCTTCGAAGCCTCCTCAAACCTCCCATTACAAACTTTTAAAGCCCATCAACCTGCCTTATAAAATCACCGTCGTTTGAAATGGTGTGGTAGCTTGACTGCTACAATAGACATGGTAGCTTGCGCTGAGTATTATTTCAGGCCAAGCCAACCTGGCTGTGCGTAGGTAGGCGGCACGAGTGTCGAAACGAGGCTGTCTGGGCATGTCAGGTTGTGAAGGTGTGGAGGCAGGTTGCTCTGCGCGGCAGAAAAATGGCGCCAGAAGTCGGGGAGCTTGATTTTCTTATTGGGGATTGACTGCTTCTAGTTGTCGTAGGGTCCTTGTTTTTTGTCGTGGCTTCAGCGCGCTCTCGCCTTGAAAATCCCCTTAAGGCCCCGTGAGTCATTTGAAAGTGCAGTGAAGCCCTTGAAGAATTTCACAACCTCCCTTAAGCCCCCTTCAAAGGTACTAAAGTGGTTTCAAAACCTCCCCTCAAGCTCTCCTTATGACCCCTCCTTAAGCCTTTTGCAAAAGTTTTTATCCTGTTTGCTTGGTAGGTGTGTCGTGGGTGGCGGCATTTGTTTGTTTTTATGTCTTGAATTTCAAACATGCGTTTTTCATTTCTCCATTTGTGGACATGATGGGGCCGCGAGTTTTTTGTCCTTACGCAATCCTTAGATGCTCAAGACATGGTCGCATGACTCGACTGTTCGAAAAGGTGCTTAAGGTTGGGCCGGACAGAGAGCCTCGAATATGGGGGTTGGTGCGTTTGCTTTGATATAATCCTTTGACCACCCTGTTATGATACATATTGAAATTCCATCCCCCCTTGTGATCATGAAGCAAGGCATGAAATTCGCATCTTCATTGGACCATATAAGGAAGGACACTTCCACGTACTCGTTGGTCCAACCTTTTCTTAAAGCACCGGCTTGAGCCAGACTGTCAGATCTTGCCATTCTGGTGTTGTGCTTGTGCTTTCGGAGAGTCAACTTGCCGAGTCGGTTCCGGCCATTTGTAGAGGCCTCCGTCCCCTTCACCTCCCCCACTTCCACCTCTCCAACTCGACCAGCACTCCCACTCCCAACACACCCTCAGAACCCCCCCTCCCACACACCTACCACATCCCGAAAACCCTTCCATAATGCTTAGAATTACAAGGTAAAGGACAACAAGTTGATGTCATTTAATGTATTTGCCTCTCATAATCTGAAACGCTCTCAAATGCCCTCAACTTTCCAGTAGCCTGGGTTTACTTGTGTGCCCTCAGTACTAGCAGTCCCATGCCTCCCTTTCTACGCATTCCACCTTTCTTTCCTTTTTTGCGGCGGCCTTTTATTTTTTTTTTTTATTTTTTATTGTTCTTTCTACCATTGTTATACTCATCTTCCTGCCTTCATTTTACCCTTGTTCTACCTTACGTTAATCATTCGAGTCACCCCTTCACATCTTTGTTCTACCTTGGTTTCTACCTCGATTCTACCTTCATTCTACCTTCTTCATCCTTCTTCAACGCTAGTGATTCCTTATTACGTAGACCGCGGAGGAGAGTTTCTCTCACTTTGTCGTCCAGGCTCGAAGCCAACGGGGACTGCTTTCTAAATGCTCCAGGGTTTGCCTTTGATGTGTAACGAGGTGCAGATCCGAGCGGAGAGGTTGAGCGTACTTTCGCGAATGTCCAGCCAGGTCTGCGCCGTTGTGGGCGGAATCTTCACGGTTGCTGGGCTTCTCGACTCGGCCAGGGCCGTAGCACTGCGAAAGCAAAATCTGAGATAACCGTCATGCTGCCAGCTGGCACCCCTGGAGCAAAGGTGCTGCACAAGAGCATTGTGCATTTGGCTAAGAAGGCATGCCGCAAGCTTTATTGTAAGTGCCAGCCTTGGTGCAATTTGTCGAATTGGTGCCGCAAAGCAGCCTGTAATCTTGCGGCTTGCGAGGTTGATAGATTTTGCTTGATTTGCTTGCAAGCCGTAGCAGATGCAGGCCGAGATCGGCAAACTGGGCTGAAACGTGCCTTGGAACCTTAGGTCTCATGTCAGGCGGCTCCCTGAGTTCATGCGCAGAGCAGCAGAAGCCCTCAAATACTAGCACTGGTTTTCATGTCCAGGAACTAAAGTTGTGCTCCGCAGCTGTTGGGGAGTTGAGGTTTCGTGGCAAAGGTGGGTGGCATGCTTTGTCCCTTCATATTGTTCAAGCGCTGTGAACCTTTAAGACCCCCCGCTTTGCCTTGCAAATCTCTCTTTGAGCGCTCAAAGTGCCTGGGCGGCCTTGACAACAGCCCCTGCGGATGGCGAAAAAGGGGCATTCATCAAGATCGTATGTCTTTGTTGGGCTAATAATTATTAGAGAGCGCTTGCCCCGCCACGGGCCTGTTATTAACCTGTTGACAGCAGGTCGAGGTTTTGCGGGCCAGCTTGGGAATGCACTGGACATGGTTCCAGGAGGCTGGAGATTGAACATCGAAGAAGGGTGGGCTGCTGTGAGCTCTGTTGTGAACTCCTTATTTCCCGCCCCTGCTACGTTCTGCAGGAGCTTTTAGCTGGACGCTACGACACACAGCTTTCTGGTGAGGCGTCAGGTGGACACAGCGTGGCACCAAGTACCAAACTCCAGCTTACCGGCCTTCAATCAAGCGAAGAAACGGGGAGGGCCTTGCAACACTGGAGGTTTAGAGAATGTACTCCTGCCTCCTTCTGCAGATGCGACTCTGGCTGCATGGCTCTTACTCCAGTGGCTGCACAGCTGAACTGCGAATAGTCCAAGCCCCATGGACAAGGGTATCTATCAAAGTGAAGAGAAGGTTCTACCGAGTTCAACCGCTCCTGCTTTGCGGTGGAAAGTCCTCGCTGGGCCAGCAAAAGCACTGCTACGAATCGCTTCTTCAATGCAGTGAGAGTGAGAGTCCCATGGCCGAGGCATGCCCTTTGGATCCCTCGGTAGCCAAAGTTTGCAAAAACCGGACTCGCACTCAGACAGCTTCTGCTCTTACGGTGCCGCCATATTCGCATGGACAGCTCTGTGGCGTAGTGTAGTGTTTTGCTGTGACAGTGTTTGCTTGCGTGGATCATGCGTTCTGCCTCAAACCTGTCGTAATTCTGCCAAAGCTTCATACCCAGAGTCACTATAGCAGCTATGAGGGTTGCAGAGCTTTTGCCCAAGGCGATCGCCAAATTCCAGTGCCAAGCCAGGGACCCATCAACATCGTTAGAAAGACATCTATTGAGAGAGATTGGGTTTGAGAGATTTCGAAAAAATATTGCCTCCTCGGGGCTTCTTCCAGGTCCACGCCGAAGATGCAGTCAAAGCTCTCTCCGCAAAGTGGAACAAGATCTCCCCAATTCCAGGTGTGGTCGCATTCTGTGGGTGTCTTGTATTGTAGTCCAGAGATGAGCAGATTGTCATTCACAGCTGGACCTGGCAATCAAATCATAGGTCAGTGTAATCGTGTAACCTAACCACTTTCAGGTCACGCTTCCGCGGGGTTCATGCTTGCAGTCTAAACTGCAAAGCCATCATCTGGGGGAACTGTAACGGAGAGTTGTACTGGGTCTCATAGCAAAGCATTGGGTTGGACAAGCCAATCACTTTGGATGTTAGCCAGCTGTGTAAGGGTGTGGCGTCGTGGGATTGAGGGCTATACGGATCCTGGTGCCTCGGGGTTTAGGGTTTGCAGGCCCTGAACCCTAAACCTAGAACCGTCAGGGTTGAGGGATAAGGGGCCAGGGGCGCAGCGCTTATGCCATGCTTCACCACCGAATTTGGAACTTGAGCGTTTTGGGACACGGTTTACTGTCAAGGGTTCTATCATACTTGAGGGTATTGCAGAAAACAGCATGCGCAACACGAATCCTTTTGTTCTACGTCATCAGCTGGTTCTTTGCCGGAATGAGCCAGCAATGCTTCTTGAATGACATTCGCACAGGAGATCTGCAACTTATCATCTTGTTGGAGCTATTGGGACCCCTCTTGATGAAATGCAGGGACTTTCCTGGGATCCCTTAGGGTTGGTTGAGGTGTATCGGCGCCAGCCTTACACAGCGTGGCATGTCCTTTTAATTGGGAAGCCGAAGCCCTACATGCCTTGCGCTTGAAACAATTGCCGTCCCGCAATCCAGCAACAGGCAGTATCAGCCAGAAGATGCCTGGGCACGCAAAGTCGGGGCACACCTGATTGAAAGGTTCACATGGTTACGCATGGGCTCCCAGCAACTTGGGATCCTGAACCGTCTTCTTGGAACCCATGGCAAGTGGACAGCGATTCAGGGCATGGAGTGGTGCGACGCACTTGCCATAGCAGTATGGGACATTGAGGCTCTTTCCTTGACCTGTCCGTTATGGGTTTGTTGACGTAAACTACACCCAACGCTTGAGGCGCTGTGTAGCGAGGTTGGGCTTCCTGATATAACAAAAACCTGTACTGACTCTACTGTTTGTGGCGGGAAGCTCCCAAGAACCACAAATTGTGCCGACAGTCCGTACAGTTCGCCGCCAGAGCTGCCTTGTCCTCTCCGGTTACTGGTGTTGGTCCTTCCTCTGACTCCTCATCAATACTTGCATCACCCACAATCACTACAGTCTTTAAGCTTTGCTACATCACATTCCGCATATCCAACTTTTTTGCACATATCTATCATCTGTCAAGCAATTACTTTCACCATCATCGCTTTAATCAATTGCTGATCGATTATCGTAACTTGCAGATAGGCTTAGGGCAGGGTTGAATACCTGTTGCGACGTTGCGGCCAACAGGTGGAGAAGAAGATAGAGATCCCCAAGGAGGCAATCTTCATTTCACATGCAGAGATCAGGACTTGCACGTCAGCTCAGCATTTTGTATTGAAGGTTTGGCTTGCTGCAGAAAAGCACCGCAAGTCCAACTTCTTCCGGCCAGCATTGCTTGAATCTAAGCTCTTGTCTTCATTCGAACATACTGTTGGGCAGCAGGAACTGTCAATTCAACACAAGCCGCTGGCCACAATTGCTCACATAATGCCATGCATGCCCTTCGCACGGCATGATCATGTACTTGGGGTGAAAGTTGTTATCGGGTTGACTCCAAGCCCGTATCACACTATGTCTGAGTTTTCCTCGGGTTATGACTTCTATGGGCCGTCTGAGGCTAGAATCATCGGAAGGATGTGGTGCCCTTTTCATCCTTCTCACATTTATGGAGGCTCGTCCTGGATGCCCGTGGTTCTCATGCAGAAAGGCTCATGACATGTAACACTGCGCTGCAGTCTTCGAGGCACCGCAGAGTATGGGAAAAGCTCTTGTTGTCTCAGGGATTAAATGATTAAGCATGCGCGACCGCCCGCAACAGCGGCCGTCTAGCTGCTCTAGCTGCTTCACGACGGAACCGATCAGAATTGATTGCTAACGTTATCTCTAGGATCCTCGCAATGCCATGGGTTGCACATTCAGATTTGGCTTTCAAATTGTGACCGGGAATGTAGTCTGATTCGGTGGCAGAATACTGGCACTAAAAGCTCAGATAAATGGTGTAGCACGGTTGCATTTAAGATGGCGCAGAAAAATGAAATGGCTGGTGGAGAGTGGAGGAAGCAGGACAAGCTTGGAAAAGCCTCGCGGCTTGCCTGTTAGCACACGAGAGATCGGGCGGTTTCCGCAACCGTCTGATCGCTCAAACCGTGCTTCGTGCGCATTTGACATTGCGTGTAGCTACAGCCTTCCAGGCAGTCGCTGACGCATTCAATGTCGCTCGCCGCCTTGCTGTCGCGGCAGTCAACCGCCGCCAGCTCCGCCGTTTGTTGGCGGGATTGGCTACGGGAGACACACCGCCAGGCTCTCACGATGGGGGGGCGCATGACCCCAACGGACAGCCATGTTGCAGGCTCTTTGGAAAACACAGGAAGCCCTGATGGATGGTGCACATGCACCATTGGTGATGATTCGGATTTGCTCGCCCACCGCCCTGCCTACGTGCGTGACTCCGCCACTGGTAGCTGGCGCTGGTTCCCCTTTTTGCGGAGGACGCGGACGACATCATGACTCCCATCTGCTGAGAGTGCTGAGTCAGCTTGTACAGGCACAGACGGTGTCTGGATGGTTTGGCCCGGAGCCGCTCCAATCGGCTCGGCGCGCCGCTGCTGTTGTAGTCTACGACAACGTTGAGCTCCTCCCGCAACGGTAGTCGTAGGTGCCGAGGTCGAGCCATCATCCGTCCGGGTGAGATACAGGCGTGTCCGCGACCCCGTCGCAGAACAGCTGGCAGCTGCCAGGCGAGTGATGCTTGCCCTGCTTCAGCCTATTCACTCGGGCGAGCAAGCTGGGCTGCAGCAGTCTCGGATCTAGCCGCCAACGAGCTCATTCGGTTGACTACCGCAGCGCTTATCGGCCTTCCGGTCGGCGGGCGTGAGTTCGATCACGGTGCCTTCCCATGGAAGCTGGTGAGGTCGCCTGGGCGTATCTGCCAGTCCGCCGCGAGAATGTCCTCAAGTCGGGCTTGGTATCAATGGGGGACTGGAGCCTTTGCCCCATCATCGCTCGGGCCATTCAGGCGCTCAACTCTGTATCTGTGAAGAAATACTTGCCATCAAAGTCTCCAACATACCGACCCACCACATGGAGGGCGTCTATGTCGATATATGGCTTCCCGCCTGAACCTGTACTGGCATAGGCCGGTGGCGGAACTTGGGCTTTGCGGCACCATCATGGGCACGCAGGCGGGCCCCGACCTTGTCGTTCTACTTCGCCATGTGCTTTTCTTCGCCCGTGTGGAACTTTCAAGGTCTGGGCAATGTCCCCCTTCAATGGACACCGTAGACTACGCTGACTCCGCCCAATAAACGTCTACCGACTCCATTTGATTGCTGCGGGGTCCAAGGCACAGGCGCCGGTCGAAGAACATGGGGTCCTCTTCCGCCTTGACACAGTCGGGTCATTCTGTCCCCCGCCCAGACATGGGTTGACCAGATGAGCCAGGCTATCAACGACATCCTCTACAGGGGGCGGACGGTCGTCAGCAAGGCTCGTACAGGCCTAGTGCATGGCCGGGCATCCGGCCTCGGACGGCATCCAAACCGGCCTGAGGGGGCCTTCGTGGCGTTACGGCGCGTGCTTGAATCCGTCCCGCCTTGATTAATCCCATTCACTGCCGAGGACGGCCCTGTTGCTGTCATCTACGTAGACGATCGTAGACGTCTTCGCTGGGGGATACGAGGTCAAGGGTGCGCGACCGCATATTCTATGACTTGGGCATGCCCCTTCAGAGGCCCCTTGTGAAATGGGTGGGGCTACATCAAAAATACGATGGAACCACCCCATTCTACAACATATTTTTCTTCTTGAAGAAATAAAAGAGGGGAGCACCCTACGACTGTGACACTTAAAGGGGGGGTACCCAAAATGGAGCGGGGATGTGGTACCTAGCACTGGTGCCTGGATCCCTATGGCTTGATAGCTCTTTGCGCCAAGAAGTACGAAAACAAGATCAAAGATATCAAGAGTTGAACAGAGAATGAAGGAAGCATGCCCACAAACAGTATAAACACAATGCAGATATGCATATCTCTATGTGTGTCTGTATATATATATATGGTCTACCATGCTCCATCTTTTTACCCTACACCTCCCTCGCAACGGTGCTTGGTACCTCGTCCATATGGCTTGTGGCTGTGTGTTGGGAGGCTATCCTTTGTAATGGCGTAGTAGATATGTGAGCAGGTTGGGGCAATTGCATGCAAGTGCTCGCTGAAGACTGAATATGAGCAATTATGATAGAACAGGTTCTTGCTTTAACACAGGCGTTCAACAGCAGACCTGGCAGTGTGCCGGCGCAGGGCATTGGCTCGTGTTGATGTAGAGACGATGGAGTGTCAGCGCCATGGCCTGCTGTGCCGGACCAAAGGCTCGATCAGTTGCGTGTGCGATCTTAGAACTGATGCTAGGTAGCATCATCATGCAACAGCTCCCTTTGGCTAGGCTTAGTATGGCTCAGTGCCATAGTGGTCTTTCTTAGACTTAGACTCACAGTAGGAGAGCGTTGGACCTCGGTCAGGAGATCACTGCCTTGGAGAGGCATGCCGCTCGGCTTCAACGAGCTGCTCTCAGGACCCAAACTTCCAACACTTGCTGCTCTGCGCGCCCGAAGTGTTGAGATTAAAGACCGCTAAGGCAGAGCCCTTGATACATGATGCATGTTTTGCAGGAGGACCACTAGTTCACGGCAATTCTTTGACATGTACACCATGCCGCTGAAAACCTTCATCAACCTGACTGAGATCAGAGCGCACGAAGAGTTGAAAGATGCTGGGATGCTGGTTCATTTTGACTCGAGTCATGGTCAGGCGATGTTCATTTCGCATCAGTGGGCTGGCATTGGGCATCCTGATCCACATCTTGAGCAGATTCGAGTACTCCAGAACGCGCTAAAAGGGATATTGAGTTCAGATACGACTTACATCTCGCCAGGCATTGTCATTGAGCTGTATGTAGGCCAGTCTGCTGCAAGGGCAGCTGAGCTTACAGAGCAGCCGCTATTCCTGTGGTATGACTATTTCTGCTGTCCTCAGGGATTATATGGCGCAGAACATCGTGCAGCAGCCATTCAGAGTATTCCATCTTATGTGGAGACATCTCGTTTTTTTGTCATTCTTTGCCCTTCGATTCGACATGTGCAGCGGGGCACGCTCTTGAGCAAATCTACGTGGGCCTCCAGAGGTTGGTGGGCAAAACCATGCCATACTTCTAGGAGTTTGAAGATATTTGAGGAATATTAGAAATCGCTGTTTTGCAGTGCTCATTAGCGGTAGTCAAATATACCAACATTCCCTGCGACAGGTTGGTGCCGTTTGGAGCTTGTGGTGAGACACTTGAGCAAACGATCGAGCATTGCAATTGAGGTTCAAAGCGCAGGGCGGCAGATCCTATCAAACATGTTGGATTGGGTTGTGCAGCCTGTAGGCGAGGGGGAGTTCACTCTTGCACAGGACGTTCAGAATGTGGGGCAGGTCTTGAAAGACCTAGTCAGAGACAAACTACTGAGCTATCTGTCAGCAGGCATGCTGCACAACTATCGTACCATCCTGAATCTGCAGAGCGTCATCTTCCGACATCTGAACATGAACCCTATTGTGGACATGATACCGGGCTTTCACTCCACTTCTTCCGACCCGTGCCTATTCTTCAAGGACGAGTTCATGCATCAGAATGGCTTCACAAGCATGAATCGCGACTCCGCAGGATGGACTCCCCTGTGCTATGCAGCTTTGGGTGGCAGTCCGTTGTTGATCTGTGCTCTACTTGAGGCCCGAGCTGATGTGAACGACAAAGTCAAAATGAAAGGCTCCCAGCTTGTGAACCTCGGGCATAACACGACAGTCCTGTCCATCTGCGCCTTCTTGAAGCACAACGAGGCATTGACGTTTCTTTTGTCCTCCCGGGCAGATGTGGATGTCAAGGATAGCTATGGAGGCACTGCTATGCACTGGGCTGCAAGTGGTCGCAATCCAGAAGGCCTGTCCCAAGAACATCTTGACACATACAGCTGCAAGTCGTTGTGTTGGTGATTATGCATTTGTGCGTCGGTGTGGGTGCTTTTGAAAGTTGATATTACTTAGTTTTGCCCGATGCCTACGTAGGTGTTCAGATTCTATGTGCACATGGTGCCAGCTGCACTGTGCCAGCCATGACGGGACATTTGCCATTCCTGTTCACCATCGGTGGTGGTGCTGCGGGCGTACAAGTTCTCAAGGACAACCAAGCAACTAGAGTCAGGTCTCAAAATTGTTCATAAAAAGGATTAGGTTCTTGCTCAGACTGCTCACGGAGTGTATGTCTCAAGGTGAGTGTCCAACACCGTCTGAGAGAGTTTCCACCATTTGGATCTCACGTGCAATCAGGATGTGCGTTTTGCACCACCCTTCTATTTTGGTGCCTGTTGGATGGGGAAGCTCTTGTCGGTTGCATGAGAGCAGTCTGCCATGATGTGCAGGAGCTTCTACCACATACTCCGCAAGCTGACATTGCTGAAAGCTTGCTCGCAATTTTTCTACTGGGCGGTGGACATCCAGCTGTGGTGGCGACCTTGATCGAGGCTGGCGCCGACCTGAACTTACAAACGCACAAGGAGAACACCATTCTCAACGTTCTTCTGGCCTACTACAAGGTTCGGCACATGTGGAGGAAGTCTACATTGAGTACGTATGCTTTTCACTGTCGGCGTGCGACACCCTTGATGCTCAGCATTATCACTTGCTCTTTTCAAGCTGCGGCAGTGCTCATTTCGGCAGGCGCGCGAACTGATCAAGTCAATTCGCGCGGTTGCACAGCCATGGATTTTGCCAGACAAATGAGTGCCCCTGACTACATTATGCGGGGCCTTGAAGGTGATCCATCGGCTTGTGAAGCTCTTGTCATTGAACATAGTGACCAATTTTGGCTGACTATGTAGGATGGTCTGACAGCTGCTGGCAGCGGCCGGCAACTCACGACCACAGCTCTTGTCTGTTTTAGTCTTTTTGATCAAAACCGCACTTCCCAAAGGGAAGTGCGTTACTGGATGACTGGATGCAGAAATGCTACAGAATGTACATCTCTATAAAAGCCTGAAAACACTCAACGCGCAGAACATGTCTTCAGTGAAAGTTCGACGCGGCTCCAGGTCTCCGACGCTCTTAGCCTTGCCTTGGCCTCGGCGGCCTTCCTCGCGTCGCTGCTGGACAGGGCCACAACCTTAAATACAGGGAAAGGATTGCAGTTGCTGGGTTCTGCAAAGCCTGGGTTGTTAAGACCTCTCAGCTTCAAGGGTTCGCAGGATTTAGCGTTCAGGCAGTTTAGACAGGGGTTGGAGTTGCACCATGAATGATCACAGGTGCCGTTACACTTCCAGCTCCCGGCGCTCCAAGAGTTTGAGTCGCGTTGATCATGTTTCCACAGCCGCGCTGTTCAGGCTTCAAATCTGCAGCAGGACTCCGAGCTGGAGTCTGGATTGCCCAAGGAGCTGGGGAGTGCATGTGCCAATAACTTCTCACAGAGACTGCTGGTCTTGCTGCTACTGCTGCCGCGGCTGCAGCTCTTGTGCCTTTGCTGTTGCTTTGCTCTTCTGCTTCATCCCGGTTGTTGCTGTCATTGCTGCTGGTGTTGCCGCGGCTCCCTGCAGCAGCTGTTGGTCTCATGATCTCTGCGAGTGCGCATGCGTCTTTGTTTTTGTGTCTTGCGACCTTGCCTGTCGTGGCCAGGATGAGGTTTGGCGTCTACTAGGCTGGTCTGTGAATGCAGGATGTCGACTTTATCTTGCTTCATTCATGAGTGGAATTCGCCGTGTGCTGTGCGAACGTCAAAACGAATTGGATGACTCTTGCACCTACCCTGTGCAGGATCGCGGGGCATATGTCCAGGCGGCCATGCATAGTATTGTATCTGTGCTTGCATGTGTTATGATGATCGATTTAAGTGAGAGTTTCGGAATGACGGACTGTGCACAGGATTTTGAAGATTCATGGTGTAAGCCCTCTTGCAGGATTCACGAACGACTCCTTTGTTGCCTTTGCCAGCTGGAGCACTCAGATGATTGATCTTTCGATTCAGGGCTATGTGTTGCCTGAGAAGCACGTTAGAGCATTGTTGCAACGTTTGTCTAAGCGTATCGGACTTTGAGAAGAGACGTTGGTGACGCAGTTTCTTGCAGCAATCAGCAGCTTGAAGCTCCACCAGAGGCATCAGCAGTCTTAGGTTTGAACATGAGAAGTCCTAGGTGATCCTGCGTTCCGGTGTCATGTCTGGGCACGGCAGCAGCGCTTCTTTGACCGTCTCCGCACGGACACCAAGCACTGGGCTTTCACATTCTGAAAACTTCATGACACGTGACAGGCAAGCCCCCCCAAGATGCTCAGAGTGCCACTGTACGGATGTAGAGATACACGGAACATCCACGTTGCAGAGAAGTCAGTGACCAAAATCCCAGATGTCATAGTGCTGCCTTCTCGTCTTTCAAGATGCGCGAGCCTCTCACATGAAACCAGTCTCATTTGATTCGTGCGCTGGAGAGAGCCTGCTGCTCGGTCCTACTTCGTCTAGAGTGGTGCGCCAGCTGCTGAGTATTGCTCAAAGAAGGCGACAGCAATGCATGGCAAGCAGCTTCTTTGCGTAGTGATATGATGTACTTGCAAGCATATATGCCAAGTCCGTGGTTTGGCAAAGACGGCGGAGGTATTGCCAAGTGCGCAGGGCCCAGAAGGGATAAGATCCTCGGTCTTGAGAGCTTGTCTGTGTAAAGTTAGATGAGGTTCATGTCCTTGAGCATGCTTCTCTGATTAGGTGCAGGATCTTGGAGGTCCCGGTACTACGCCAGACGCCAAGCATATTCGGCCAGATGTAAAGCGGGCTAGCGTGGCCTGGCAAATCAGGGCTGTGATGTGGAAAGCCTGCCTTTGCTCCAGCGCTGGACGCCTGCTGCTGAAGCTCTTCACTCGGTTGTCCCAGGTTGGGACCTTTCCTCCCGCCCTCCGCATCATGTTTGACAGGCTGCAGCAGGTGCCCTCAGACAAACGCGTCAAGCGTACTCTAGTGGGGGCTGGGCGGGCACGCTGAGGTAAGGCCTGCCAATGTCGTGTTTGTGGGTCGCCCCCGAGCTATTTATGACGTCATCCACAGAGCAACTTTAGGTTGGAATCCCTCGGCTAATTGCAGGACCAGGACACCGTGATGTCCGCCCATGATTAATGGGTCAAGCATGGCAGCGGGGTTATAGTGTGTATTCCTCATTTGTGGAATTCGTTCATGATGGGCTTCCTGTGGTGGAGTCAGTGGATTCCACGTCTGTTTTTGAAGGGCTTCAGTCCAGCTTTCCGCGGGAGGCTGGTGGTCTGTGATGGAAAGCAGACTTGCAGAGTGGTCGACGTGGTGCGGCTACGTGAGGAGCAGGTCGGAGATTGCATTCAGGGGTATAGCTCAGACAGGCGAGGCTTCCCGTGTTGTTTTCGACCGCAAGAATGAACATGCAATCACAGGCGTAACGTTTGCGGCTCTGGTTCTTGAAAGGTGGAGATCGATCGCTACTGCTCCAAAAGGCGGGGAGCAAGGTTCAGGTTGATCTTGCGGTGTGACCTGTAGAGATGGTGAAGGCAGGAATGCGCCTTTCAAAGAAGATTGAAGCCCATCTGGCCGGGAGGCAGCTGCTGTCCTCTTTAGGTGCGCACCCGCAATCAGTGACAACCTCGTGGCTTGGCCGAATTTGATGTGGGAACATGGCATGCAGAAATTTGCGCAAGGAGGCTGGACCTGAAGTTACCCCAGCATGTTCTGAATTAATGGTGTTGGTCGCTTGTTCCTGCACTCCCTGCTATCAGGTGGCCTTTGAATGAGGTGCCCCACTGCTGCGCCGGAGGAGGCACTTTGGTGAAGTCAGCAAGCATGCTGCCTGTAAGGACACAGGTCCACCATACGGCGCTTTGCAGTGGATTTCTGAAATGCAGGGTGCTTCCACATGTTTGCTTTTTCATGCTCAGACTAGTAGGGTTACTGCCAGCACGTAGATGTTGTCGATAATGTCCGAACAGCTGAGTATGCGTGGGGTCTTTCTTCAGGTGCTTGGCCCCCTCACAAATTAGCAGCTTTGACCTGGTAACTGCGTCAACTGCCTAAACTTCAGTCTGCAAACGTTGCTTCGCCGACATCCCCAGACATGCCTCAGTGGCAACCCAGGCATTATTGCAGCGCGGCCAGCTCCAACGACAGGTGTGAACGAATATCCTGCTGCTGTGTTTTGGAATCAGGATAAAATCAGCACAGGATCTGAGCTGGATAATCGTCTGAGGCACTTGCCAGTGGAACAATGCTCCAAACTCTCTCTAAGCATATTGCAGCTGCCGACACTAAAGACCAATACCTGTCCAGGGATCCTGCCACGTAGTTCGGCCACACTGCAGTGGCTGGTCGACCCCTCAGGGCTATCCTGCGAGCAAGCTTGCTGAAAAAAATGATTTTCTTGTTCCAACGTCTGAAGGGTATGTTATTTTTTTTGGTGAGCGTACATGTGGTCCCTAGGATTGCTGGTGAGTGCATGTGTTCGGTCTCCAAGTGGAGAGCGAAAATGTGACCCATGGGTCATTTCCCACACACAGGAAGGAGCGTCCTGGCAGGGTGGGTTCCAGCCGGCTGGGGCCGTGTTTGGACGGGTGCGACGCTGAGTAGTTGGAATGTTTGGGTCTAGAGGACCATAAAAGCCACAAGAAAAAGAGCACAGAGACAATTTTTCTAGGCATCAGGCTTTTGTGCTTTGGCACAAGGCAACGTGGGCCTTCCTGCAGCTAGCCCATTCCTTCCGCCCCTCGCTATCACTCACATGAGCCATAGTCTAAACTCCTTAACGGGGACTTATATAGGGGATTATATAGGGGACTACTATAGGGGATATTAAGGGGGATGCTAGGAGTATAGACTATAGCTCACATGGCTTTTTTCAGCTGCTGAATGCGGCCGGACTTACATTGTCAATCACACGAATGCCATTATTTTCTACATGAATGCCAACATCGACTTTGTCGTGGACAACTTCACACCCTGCAGGCTGGTTCTTCGCGGTCACTATGCCATCTACTCCATTGCTTGGTGTTTCCTCTTCGCTGGAGCTTGGGTGTGCTCCTTGATTCACTGACTCCAACGGCCAAGTGGCCAAGCCTGGATATTACAGCTCTACACGCTATTCGCGCTACGTACTCGACATGATATGTCCTGTACTGACTTCGACATCTCCCTTCAATCTGCAGGGCCATACATTTACTGTGATCAGAATAGCCTAGCTGCATACAGGTTGCCTTTCAGGCCACCACGCTCCACTGCCAAGGAAAGAAGAAAGTTTTCTCCAACTTGGAGCTTGTGGGGAGGCTCCTTTACACAAACTTGGAACACGATACCTCCCTGGATTGCTTCTGCTCTTTGCTGTAATTCTGTTTCCACCAATTCCACCAGTCACCGAAGTAACTGCTGTTGCAACGTGCTCCAAACCGTTTCTGCCCACAGAGAGTTGCCGCAGGAGCCGCCAGTGGCCAGCCGGGAGACCGCGATCATCCTTAACTTTACTCTGCTCTTCCTGCGTGGACTTCCTCCTGTACTGAGATTTTAATGAGCGGTCGCGAATCCTGCAGTGCATCAGGGGTAAAATTTCTCCACACACATTGTAAGCCCCAAGAGGCGAGCTAGCTTGTACAATGATTCTCCATGCCGAGGGCAGGAAAACTCCTGTTCTTGCCCCCCCCGAAAAGGGTTGCGAATAACCCGAGCCTTTTCTTTAGCTTGTTGTTGATTTGTTTTCGTTCTCCTTTGCCTTCACCTTCTGGGTGATACATGGCGCTCCTGATAGACTGGCTGTTTCTTTTTTTAGAGGTCTCCTCCGACGTGTAGCGGTCTGCTGACAGGCGGTCTTGACAGTGGACGCGCTTTTCGCTACCGAGAAAGTCTGAGAGGCTAAGCAGCTGGAGTTAGCGAATTTCAGAAGTTTCTCCATGCAACAGTATGTGCCTGCCGGGCCCCCAGGAGCGCCCCGACGCCCAGTAATTTCACAACTAGGGTTTCCTTCATGTGTTCTATGCAGGGATACTTGAACATCCAACAAAGGGAAACATTTCATTGTCGATCCGTTGTGCGGTTGCGGCATTGTATCACATCCAACGTTGAACAAAATGCTGAGCGGTTGAATTAGTAGCTTAAATCAAATGCAAGACTCAGAAGCTGGTTTCGGAGTTTTTCAAATAATTTGGCCTGAAGTTCTTCGACGCCACATGACCCTGACGCTGCGTCGGCCCGGGCATTGTGTGAGGCCCAGGCCCAAGCCCCCAATATCCTGCTTTTTGTGTTTATCCATGGGCACCTGTTGCAGCGCAAAGATCTCAGTTGCTGCGAATGCGAAGCAGCGTCAATCCGTTATCGGGCCCGTCCTAGCGTCGACAAAAGATGGTCTTTATTTTAGTATTTAGGCTTTCTGCGCAGCAGTTTTTGCTAGCAATCTCGGTTGCATGACGTCGAGGCCTGGCGCCGGTTTCCGACAAAACGTCGTTCTAAGCTCTGAAACATGGGAATCCCCAACGTAAGAATTTTTCAAGGAACCCATGATTTGTGTTTCTTTTGTCATGACAGTAGCTCTAAATTTGAAGCCCAAAAGCTCGAATGCCACCAGCTTCCAAATGCAAATTTTACCACGCTTCGTGACATGTTGACCTTGCGACTTTGCCCACCTAAGCGAATGCAAAGTCAAGATCATTCTTTCGCGTCACGTGCGTGGTGTGGGATGTAGGGTTGCAGAGGGGGGTCCCGCCAACAACATGAATGAAAGAGGCCTGGGTAGCACGGAAACGGGGTCTCTTGACAGCGGCGACGAATGAGAGGGCTCAGACCAACTTGTTTCAGCAGGAGGACTTGAGATACTCATGCCGCATGACGAGTTGAGCGAATTATTCGCAGAGTCGCCGAACATATCGCTTGGCATATCCTCCCTGCTTGGGGGTCTTCTGCCGGCATGAATCTGTTCTTCGCTGCGGTTGTTGCCTTTAAGTGTTTGTTCCGGCAACACCTTGGCAAGAATTGGGTCCATCTAGCATGATCTCTTGTGAACAGCCCAGGAACTCCCAGAGTTTGACAGATTCAGCCGGGGCCCGGTTGGCTTGAGATGTTTGCGCCAGCAGGAAGCCCAGAATACAACAGCACACCAAAATTGTTCATGAAGGCTTACATGCAAACAATGCCACTAGCGACGACTGCAAGGCTGGGTGCAATGTTTTGGGGTTGTGCAGCTGCGCGTCACAGCCCTCCCTACCTCATGTTTCCTCATGGCCGCGTGACGCTCCCTCACGTTAAGACAAGATTGAGGGGGGCTTTTTATGCGCTACGCTGGAGATGGTTTCCGGATGTTTATTCATGATCAGATTTCAGGATGTCTGGACAGTAAGGCCAGAGCCGAGATGTAGAGAGACATCAGCGGGCTTGGCAAGCGCAGGTGGCTCACGGAGCAAATTGCACCAGCCATCATCCTGGATTCGCTGTTCTGAGACTTCAGTATGCATTCTCGACTGTGCCAGTGCATGAATGTATGCCTGGGCCGAATGCTGGGGCTGTTGACGAATGAGGCCCTTCTCTGAGCAAGCCTCACTCACCATCACTGGCTTCAGTCGGGCTCTCATGGAAACTTCCGAGCTGGGAATGGATGGTTTCGGACATCCAGCCATGGGGTGAGGCGAAGACCTCACCAGTTCTCAGCCGTCAAAAGTCACCCACCATGAAGGCCAGGACATATGGCATGCCAGAACCAATTAATCTGCAAAGCAGCTTGCGGACGAAGAGAGAGATCCAAAATAGGATTTGGGTCAATTTGACGCAGCTAGTTTTCAAGAAGCACGGACGTTGAATTTGAACAGACGGTGCGTCGTGAGGCATCTCCACTGATCAGTGCTACACTCAAGGCCAAGATGCTCTCGTCGAATGGTTGTTTTATTATGGTGCATCTTTTCCCGTCCAATGCTTGCGTTCAAGATCACACTTGACGACAGAGCTGCGCGTCGTCCACTGCAGCGTAGCGCGTGACAAGTTTTTCTCGGCCATGCATGTCTAACAGCCAACCCGAACCGCCGTTCGTGTCGTAACAGGCGTGATGTGTTGGTGTAACATTTTCTTTTCGCAAAATCTGCAGCAAGAGTACGAGGTCCTTGAATTCGCCAAATGGCTCCTGTGCGCAAAACATCCTGCATGATGTGTTTTGCCAGGGCTTAGCAACAAGATGACAGCAATCGATGCCAATTTTGCTGCAAGGATAACTGTCACGGCATCTATGCCCTGTGATCCTTGTTGAGTTCAAGATGGGGACAGACGTACGTAGACATGCTAAGCTTGTGTCCAAAAGCTCCTGTGCAGAATGACGCTGTGCCAATGCTGGCGAGAACGTCTTTCTTGCAGGACATTCCGGGTTGTCCTGTGAGAGAATCGGGGTCCCAGGGTGTGAATCGCGCCAGCTCTACACCTGCAGGAACAGCTTCTGGCAATCGTGCCAGATGGCAAAGAGGCGCCCCCCAAGCCGCCATGCGCATGGCCGTGACTGTGCGTGTCTTCCAACATGGGCTGCATCGAATTGCCAGGCGCCACCGCCATCCTGCGTTGTAGTGGAGGGAGCGTGGCCACTGCCTGGTAGACAGGCGATGTTTGAAATCAATTAATGTATTGCATCTTCCAGAAGCTGACACACCCCTTGCAGGTGCTGCTGACAGCCCTGACCCCAGGTTTGTTCCAAGCTGCTTCAGGAGATTTCTACCCAGCGTTTCTCAGCACCGATGCTCCAAATTCAGTCATCTGCCGCGTGAGGTCCGCGAAGTTCTGGCGTCCAGCCCATCGCTAGGCAAAATGTTTGCGAGCATTTTGCATACTGTTGGAAGTATACTGGTAGCAGGAGTTGGGCTGTTGGCACCGGATTTACGTAGCACAGCTTCTCAATTTGGTGTCACTGCATTCCTTGCGTGTGGCAGGGCCCATGAAGAGTCCACAGTTTCGAGCAAGTACTTCGCCGAAGGTCGCCTAGTTGCCTATAGCTGGCTGCAGTTTTGATGAAGCCAGCTGTATACTGCAAACGAGCTTCCCTCTCTCTGGCTGTCCTGGCAAGGGCTTGCTGGCAGAAGCCATGCGATCCACAGGACTGCTCCCGCTGCTGTCAGAAGAGGGTGGAACTCAATGACTGCCGCTCACCTCATATCCGCAAAATTCTGCAAACAGGCTGCCTAGCCGTGAATGTGCGGTACTGTATCGCAGCAAACTCACCAACGGATATTCGTTTCTTGCAGCTGACTTGCTGGAAGCTGTTTCGCAGGGTTTCAAGTAAGGCTGTGACTGAAGATCCCAAGCCTTCCCATGTGTCTGCATCCCGGCACCAAAGCCGCAGCCTTGGTCTTTTGATTTCAGAGGACCAGCTCCAGCTCCCTTCGAGCTGCCGCCGGAGGCCAGTGAACAAGAGTGAAGTCTTTGCGGAGAGCGGCGGTGACGGCGATGGTTGTTGTGGTTCTTCAGCAACCGAAGCCAATGATGCGCGAGCGCGGCAGCTGCGCCAACAACAACGACGACGACGATGCAAACAACAGCATCAACAACATGAGACAAAGGTACTAGCTCTTCTAAAACAAGTGACTTGTACTGCCTGCCACTTGTGCATTGAACAAGGCACCTGGCTCGTGCATGCTGGGCCTGCGCAGGCTGCCGCGGTGCAGCTGCCCAGAATCGAGGACCAGGCCGGGTTCTTGACCTGGGAGAAATAGGGTTCTTGTGCAGTTCTTTGGCAAATATGCTTGGAGCTGCCTGAGAATCCTTGTTCATCATGCCGCGGGTGGTACAAGTCGCCTTGGGCTCTCTGTATCAATCATCATTCGAACTAAGCGTGAAGACGCCATCTGCAAGATCTTAAGAAGCCTATCACGGCAGCATACCACGAACCAAGAGCGCGCGACTCTTCGGTCTGACCGCTCGACACGCTGAGGCATGTCAAGGGCTGCGGCGCTGGTTGCAAGCCGCGAGCTTGGCTTTGAGTATGTAGTGTCAGTTGCAAGGCCTGCATACAACTGTGGCACAGGGCCAGCATAGATGTTATAGTAACATGGATGTGATTGTCAGAATCAACGACTGCATCTCCAGCCAGTGCTTCTAATTCTAGCAACGCTGCCGAGTATCAACAGCAGTCTTATTCTGCGTAGCGAGAGAGAGAGCACCTGAGCGGGTCGTTTCACCAACCTGTCACGGCGGCATGAAGCATACGCAGAGACGCTAGTCGTTGTTCAGCTAAACGCTCAGGCCGTCGCAGCAGACCCTTTCACAGTCCCGCATGCCTCATGAGTTGTTGTGTTCACATGGCTCCAAAAGCCCGTCCCCCACATCCTTGTTGGAAGTTGCTGTGGGGACTACGCCACGTCCCCTTCCGGAGCAGCTAAAGCAATGTAATACAGGCCCCAAACTCCCGCAACATTTTGCAAGGAAGGCCTTTGCGAAATCCACTGCAGCTCTGTCTTGCGAGCCTGTGGGGCTAAAGAGCACATTAAAATCAAGAGATGGGGGCACAAAAAGAGGCTACCTGATACCTTGCTCAAAAGCCTTGTCTTTGGAGCTTTCGCTCGAAGCCTAGCTTGGATGATCAGAACTCAGGGGATATGCTGCGCCTGGGGAAGGCGTGGCATTGGTGGCATAGCACATGTTTGGCACATGCTTCAGGAATGGAGCACGCACGCTTTGTCATGCTGATGATGCTGCGTGCAGGGGGGGGGACTTTCAGGCACATTTTTTTGGCGACGGCGGCAGGGACACTTGCGCCGTCCCTGAGATCCCTTACTGCAGCTGCCACAGCTCAGTTCAAAAATGTCCAGGAAAGGCTAGCGTGAGTGTGCATGGCCATCCTGATGTAGGGGGACGTCATCCAGCAGTTCAACTGCAACTGCTTGCATCATGTTGGGTGGCTGAGAAGCCAGTTGTTGCGCGGATTGCCAGAACCACAAGCTGGAAATGAAAGGAGACAAGAGCCAGACAATTTTGCAATTTTATGCAGCCGAAAATCACCAGCCAACTGGGGTAATGGCACGGCTTTTCATTGAGGTACATCTGAATTCGTAGCGTTTTAAAGTCTTCTATTTTTTGAAAAACACATTTTTGCTCACTTGAGGAAATATGATAATTAGATTTTATTAAAATCGTCGCGGTTGTTAAGTTTTTTGTTTTCAAAAACAGGTTCGTTCAAACGTGCTTTCCCTGCTCGATCAGGTGTAGGGAACTGTTTACAAAAACCATCTTTAAGCTTGTGTCGGGGGTGGGGGTGTCAAGTTCGCTGGTACTGTAAGAAAAATCAACGCCAGGAAGTCATTATGAAAAACTTCCGCGTGGCTTGCGCTCTGAGGTCTCAATTGAAGTTCTGACATAGCAGAAAACCGCAACAGGGTGAGTTTGAGATGCGGCTCTCGAATCACAGCTACTGAGCGGAACCAGCATGAACGTGTGCAAAAGAGAGTGAATTGGTCCCGGCAGAGGGGGATATGCACGCTCATGTTACATGTACCAGAGAAAGATGGTGAGTTGGCTCTTTATGCAAAGGTGTATCGTGGAGCTTTCACAGCAAGTTTTCGGGTCGCTTCTTGTCTGTGAGGTATGGGACCTGGTTGCAGATGGCAAGGTTGGACAGGAAAGTAATCCTTCTGAGATGTGGCACAGCCAACGCAGGCATTCAGATAGGCATACCCGGAGTCTGGAGCATGTGCATAGTCTTGTCGCACAGGGTCCTGTTCTTGATACTTGTGATGCATGGCGGCCAGGAAGCGCCAGAAGCACGTGCTTGCATGGCTTTGACATCGCAGGTCTCTGCCTCAGAGCGCACAAGCCAAGGCATGTGAATGTTTGGCCAAAGCTGCGTCCCACGTTTTGGCTTCACAGCGCCCATTCCTAAACACTGGATGTTGCAGTATCGCAGAATTTGCATCTGCATCATAGCCGTGGTGCAGGTGCTTGCTAGATCGACATTTTCTCTTGAAATGTCTGGCATGGCAAGGTTTTTTATGGTAAATGCTTTTCATCTACGCATTGTTTCCATATTAGCAGGAACCTTTCTCAACTGCTTTGGAAGTTTGGAGCAGAGCGAGCAAAGCCTCGCACTGCTATTTACATAGCTAGCCAGGCACCCTTGCAAACCGTCCTGGTGAGCTAATTTTTTCGTTGCGTTTCTGAAGGTGACCTGCGTGGACATACTTGGAGGCCTATGCGCACGAGGCATGGAGGCATATAGTCTTTTTGAGTGAGCGTGACTTTGAATCCCTGCTGAGAGTCATGGTCGCTCGCATTCATCTCTGGGTCATTCTGGGTCCTTGTTGGACGATCTCTGGTATTGGGCGGCCAGGGCAGGCAAACACAGTGCCTCTCTTTCTTTGCGGCCAATCCTGCTTCATTACTGCTTGCTTCAGCAGCAGCTTGCCCTTCAGGACTGTAGGTCTGCATGGACTGAATCTGCTTCGCTGAGTTCACTTGGTGTATCTACGTCTATATATATATATAAATCTGAATGTGGAGAGCATGCATCTAGCTTTGACATCACTGCAAGCATGGGGCAAAGGATCAAACAGCTACGATTGAGCATGCCAGGCTCGAGTGGCGGCACCGTTTTTCTCCAAAGCATAGAGGAGGCAGACCGGGAAAGTCCCTACGTTGTCAATTGCTAATCACCCAATCGTTTTCATTTTGCTTCCAAGATTCCAACGGACATTTTTTCAGTCTTGGTGCAATGGATTACAATTTGCCATCCAATCATCTTGCTTGCAACCTATATCATCAGCAAAGGTGCAGGAGAGCCGGGCGTCATGGACGGTGGAGGCCTGATGACGTAGTATGATGCAGCTTACGTGGAGATTGGAGATCCACGTCAGCTGGCTTTCCCACCCATTGGACTTGAACATGGCTTGAACTGCTGGGTGGTGATTCCAAGCCACTCCACCGGCCGAGCTTGGTTGAGGTTTGCGTACAACGGAGTACAACTCCTCTACTGCGAAGCTGGCCTCCAGCAAGAACATACTCAGCATTGTTCGGCCATCGGCGTACTGGAACTTCAGGTAGCACCTCAAGCGGAGGACGTTTTCACAGCTGTATTTCTTTGTAGACAAAATAGTCAGCCGCGACAGGCCAACTTCGGAAACATTGTCAAGGTTCTCTTACGTCCCGGCTGTCAGAAGGACCTTCGTTTGCATCTTGTAGCAGGACCAGCATGCCGGAACGCGTCGCAAGTCAACAGGCTTCGCTTCACTCTTGCCATGTTGGCGGATCGGAGTATTGCGACAACACATAGTACTGACGCTTTCATGCAGGATGCAGGTGACGTCTTGGCGGTTGTTGCACAGGACGCTGGGAAAAGTCGCGTGGTTCGGCTTGCTTGTGCTTATTGAATGGTCGACAATTGCCTGCCCCCTTGAAGATTTTAGTCTGAAGAGGCTGCCGCAGCGTGAGAGAAATCGCACCTCACCCAGCTCTGTTCATAGCAGCATCACGGCCTTTGAAGGAGCACGGAGTTTTCCTGGGCACAGCAAACGCCGCCTGGCTTGCTTGTGTGAACTTCTGCTGAGGTGTGTGAAGTGAGTTGAAGAGTGCATGCTAAACTCAATTATCGTCCTCCTCGCATGCGTCCTGAAGGTGTGCAGATCTCGTGTTATTTTCGGCATCGCGTATTGTGCTAAGCTCTGGCCGTGCTAGCGCTGCCGGCGCTGCCTAGGCGAAGGTGAAGCAGCAACCTGCTGGTACTCTCACGAAGCTGCTTCCGATCAAGGCAGCCTGCAACTTGTGTCCCATCCCAGCAGAGTCCCTGACCCAACGGCCGCCTGAGTATTCTGAGAAGGCTATCGCCGCCAGCCTGAACGTGGCATCGCTGCAGCCTGCTTGGATCTTGGGAGCCTAAACCCTTGTAGCCCTGAAGCCCTAAACTCTACCCTAAAGACCGCTTCCTTGGGCCTGCGAAGTGTTGTCGCCTGTTGCATGTAAATCTCAGCGTGCCCAGGTTGGAGCTTGTGGCTTTGCAGTTTGCAGTATGAAGCACGTCTACGCTTTCCAGGCACGATCTACCACCCAATACTCAGCAATGCATGATGGTCTTGGCTATGGGAACCTTGCATTCCATTGCAACTGTCTGGCAATCTGCCGACTCTATCCGCAAAACATGGTATTACAATACTTGCCCCCTGGCATCGTGATGCTCATTTGCAGGTAAGAAATGCTGCTTTCCAGGTGGAAGCTGGAAATGCTGTTTTGGCGGTTACGGTGGAGCTTCCCGGGATTCCAGCCAGCCTTGCTGAGTTCGGCAATTGGCGTGCGGCGTGACAACTGCTCCCAAATGTGCATCACTGCTCTGTCATCCACGTGCTGTCGCTGCGAGTCCTCAGCAAAAACAACGGATGGCAGCCAGGTACGACACTTCTGTGCGACACCTTACGAGTTCTTTGTGGTGAGCATCCCCTGTCACACCATTGAAGTTCATACGCACCTACCTAGCTGCTCTGCCAATGAGCAGGTACTCGCAGGCGAATGCTCCCAGAAGCGCCGTACAGCCCGGCGCTCGCAGCATTGCATGCAAGGCCGAATCACAACCCTGATCTTATGGGTTTAGCTCAAGTGGACGCCTTTTAGCTTAGCAATTTGCCAGACTCCGAGGTGTGCTGCCTTTGGCCAACTTTCGGCGAAGTCAAGGCAGACCGGGAAGACGCATACAGAGGATTGCGGTGCTGACGTGCCCACGGCAATCTGGTACCTTTGACCAAGCCTACGCAGCGAATCCATTCTTACCATGTCATTGGATTTGGGCAGGTTTGACCGGCTCGGTTAGGTTTGGGTTGCGGCGGTGCTCCAACATGAGCGCAGGCAACGCGCTCCTGCGCAGCAGCCGTGAACCTCCACGCCAAGGTGCAAGGCACAGCCAGCGCTTTTGACTCCAGTCATTTATTCCTAATAACAGGAAAAGCGAATGGATAGGATGCCCCGGCTTGCTTGCCATCAGGACCTGAAGGGGAGCTGCAGGACACAATGGACGGGGTCTCAATCATTCTCGCTTATCTCTTCAAGGAAGTATGCGCGTTTTTTAGTTCCCATTTTTTTTTTGATATGTGTGTGCAGGGCGTGGAGAGTGCTTCTGTGCCAAGGCCGTGGCTGTCGATCTTTCGAAGGTGCTGCTGCTCCAAGCCTAGCTTTTCGGCTGACGTGTTGACTCAGTAGTCCAAAGTCATGTCTGGCTTTCAGACTTTTCGGGTTTGAGGAGTTCTGGGGCTATGCTCTAGGCATGGAGCTTCCATTGATGCTTTGGCGCTCAACGCTGTCCTGCCTGGCCAAGCTGGGCCGACTTGTCCTGTGTTTAAGGTGTGCGCCTGGCTCCTGGCTGCCCATGGTAAGTTTGAAACTGTTGCCAGGCCGGGGCTGCTGGCCGTGCTGTCAGTGGGCTCCGGCGTCTCTGTCTTCCGCTGGGGCACGGAGGCTGTCGCATCTGATCAATTTCGAAGGCTGCATATTGTCATGTCTGAGACGGTCTTGCAGGTTAGCCCAGAACTGCAGAGGATCAGAGATGTGCGTGCGGAATGTGAAGCGCAACAGGCCAGGAAGCCGTTAGAATTGCCAAAGGGTCCAGGTGTGCAGGTCGGGGCAATAGCATTTTTACGAGAAATCTCGACAAGCGCATGCTGCAGCGGAGTAGGCCCGGACTGAATCGTGGATCTTGACCAACCAAATGCACTGTTCAGGTAAGTGAAGAGCAGTGCATATAGGGCCGGAAAGTACAGTGCTAATACCAGATCACTGGAAACTCTCAACCTGAAACCTTCACAGGCGCATGAGCATCGTCTTGAAATCCTCCGTCGGCAGCTCCAGCGATTGCAGCAGCGCATTCAGGCAGCCTCAGGGCTCGATCTTGCGGCAAAATAGGGCAGCCTTGAGGTCATCGTTTGCAGTTTGCCAGTGCTCTCCTGGCAGGAGACGGAGAAACTTGAAGAGAAAGCGCAGACAAAGGGCAGCGAGGCCATTGCCAGAGATAGTTTGAAGCTTAGAACGGTTGTGTTTGGGGAGTTGCAGGCCTTGACCGAGGAAGAGAAGGCGAAAATCCAGCGGCGTGGGCAGGCTGGTGAGCGGCCTGAGTCTCACCTCTGACTACCTTTCTGTAGCTTGAAGCCATCGATTGATAGAAGTTGAAGTCAAGTTGATGGTTTGTAGCAGGTTTTGCGAGTCACACTGTAATACTGGGTACAGAAAACATTGTTGACATGTGGTGAGATTTCTTCACAGCAACACAAAATTGAAAGGGATCCAGTAAACAGAAATAAACGTTTGGCAAGCCGTAATGAGCATGAAGCCATCATGAAGCCAGCAGGTTGAAGCAGAGATCGATCGCCTCACGCACGAGCTCGGCATGGCAGCCTTCTCAGATTTACCTGCGGTATCCGGGGGGTGTTAATCTTGTTAATGGACTCACTAGTAGTTGTCCTCATCATGGAAGAGGCAGTGGCAGAAAACGTAGCAGCCGCCACAGCAGTACTAGTCGCAGTGGGAGGAGCAGTAGCGGTGATGGTCGTGTAGTAGCAGTGGAGGCGGTGACGGAGGCGGTGATGGTGGCGCTGGTGGTACTTGTGGCGGTGGTGGTACTTGTGGCGGTGGCGCTGTTAGCGACTGTGGGCTGCTACTGGCAGTAGCAGCATTATTGGTTGGTGGAAATTCAACTCGCGGGTAGAGGAGAAGAAGAAGGACGGGTGTGGAACAAGTAGCAGAGGTTGTAATCGTGGAGGACGCAGAATCCACTGCCGAAATTGGTTTAAGCGAATTCAGCATTTTGACATGCCAAACATCTAACTTCTAGTTTTCCAGAGTCTGGACTTTCGGTAGTAAGGTGCGTACGTTTGCTTCGTTTCAAATAGCTGGTAAGGGGTCCATGGGTTTCTTCGTTTCAGGGTTTAGAGCATTTTTAGGGTTTAAGCTTTAGGGGTTTCACGGTTTAGGATTTTGGGGTTTAGAGATTTTACGATACAGGGTTGGTAGGGTCTAGGGTTTTTAGGATGTAGGATTTTTTTTTGGGGGTTGAGAGCTTTTAGGGTTTAGGAGTTTCGGGGTTGAGGGCTGTTGGGGTTTAGGCTTCAGGGTCGTTAGGTTTTGGATTTTTTTGGGTTGAGGGCTTGTAGGGTTTAGGAGTTTCGGTGTTTGTCAGAAAAAGAAGTAATAAAGATAAAGCAAGGTAAATAACAGGTAACTGGAAAAGGTAGAACGTTGTGTTTTGCTTTGTGTTGCATGTGTTGCCTTTTGTTCTTAATTTTTTCACGTCCGGATTTCGGAAGTATCATTTTCTCATTCTCCGCCAGTTTTAAGTGTTCTTCAACGTTTTCCACCTTTTTGTCATCATTTGTTCACCTTTTTCCACTCCTTTTGCCACCTTTTTTCGTAGGACTCCTCGAAGATCCCACAAGTTCGATGGCCCGGAGCTACTTTTTTTTCTTATCTTTTTTCACCTTACTTTGAAGGCCGCGTTTCAAAGTTACGTTTTTTCACCTTCCGTTTCCTTTTGTCTACCTTTTCTAGGTACCTTGTTTTCACCTCTTTGTTGGTGCGCCGCCTGTTTTCTGCCTTTTTTGGATACCTTGTTTATACCTTCTTCTACCTTCTTAATCTTGGCATGACTTGTAGAACACACTGCCAATACGAGGTCACAAGTTTAGTGCTTTTAGGGTTTAGCGTTTTGGGGGTTTTGGATTTTAGGGTATACGCTTTAGGTGTTTTTTTTCGGGTTAGGATTTTTGGGGTTCAGGGTTTTTGGGTATGTTGGGTCTAGGGCTCTTAGGGTCTAGGATTTTTGGGGTTGAGTGCTTGTAGGGTTGAAGAGCTTGTGGGTGTAAGCCTTTTAGGGTTTAGCGATTTTAGGGTTTAGAGTTTTCAGGGGTTAGGCTTGTTTTTTGAGTTTAGGGCTTTTTGGGTTTAGGATTGTTGGGGTTCAGATTTTTTAGGGCATACGGCTTTCAGGGTTTAGCGGTTTAGGGGCTCTCAGGGTTTAGCGTTTTATTTTAGGGTTTAGGCTTCTTAGGGTTGAGGGTGTTTAGGGTTTGAGAGTTTTGGAGTTTAGGGCCTTCAGGGTTTAGCGTTTAGGGCTTTACTTTTTAGAGTTTTTGGGGTTAGGGCTTTGAGGGTCTGGGAGTTTCGTGGTTTGGGGCTTATGGGTTTAGGGTTTTTAGGGTTCAGGGTGTTTAGAGTTTAGGGCCTATGGTTTTTAGGGTTCATGGTTTTTGGGGGTTCAGGATTTTGCAGGTGTAGCGCTTTTTAGGGTTTAGCTTTGATGGGTTTTAGGTTTTTTAGGGTTTAGCATTTGAGGGTTTGGGCCGTTTTGGGTTCAGGATTTTTGGGGCCTAGGGCTGTTGATGTTTAGGATTTTGATGGTTCAAGTCCTTTAGGGTGTTGGGGTTTCAGGGTTTCGGGGTTTTCGGGGTTAATAATTGTTTTTGGATTAGGATTTTGAGGGTTTAAGGCGTCTGGATTCGGGGGCGTCAGGGTTTATGCAAGCAGGGTTCTGGCGGCTTTCAGAGTTTACAGGTTTGTAGGTATCGGGTTTTTAGGATTTAGGGTTTACAGGGTCAAGGGCTTTTTCGGGTTTTTAGGCTTTAAGGCTGTTAGGGTTTGGTTGGTTTTTGAAGTTTGGGTTTGGAGGGTTTAGGGTTGATGGGGTTTAGGCTTTTTGGGTCTGGGGCTTTAACAGGGTTTAGGATTTTGAGGGTTTGGCGTTTGGGTTTTCAGTCAATTCAGTTTCCAGTGCGGGCAGGAGGGGCGGGCAAATTGGGGATGAGCTTGGAAATTTGTCCCTGATTCCACCACGTACTAGAGGGGTGCGCAGACCCGGGACGAACTTATAAATTCCCGGAAGCTTCCAGACATCCAACATGTCCAGAACAGCAACAGTACTGTCCTTGCCACTGTTTCAGTACGTTTATCCGCTTGGCAACACTATCTTCCGGGCAAACTTGCCCATTCCGCCGTAGGAGTAGTATTAGCAGTAGTAATAGTTGCAGCAGCAGCAGCAGTAGTAGGAGTAAGAGTAGAAGAAGTAGAAGTGGTAGCTGTAGGAAAGGGAGGATGAGTAAAACTTGTCACTTCTACTTCGACGTGAACGACCAGCAAACTGCTGCACCTCTGCCAGCAGTCCTCAGCTGCAAAACGAAGGGTAAGCTAAAACCCGAAAGGTCTGGTTTGGAAATGTTCTATTTTGCCGATAGCTCACGGCCACTCCTAATTTCCACTATGAGTACCAGAAAGACTCTGGCAGTTTGTCATTGTTGACCACAATTGAACTAACAACTATGACCATCGCCACTATTCTTTATCAGTACTGCTACTACTTCTTGCACTGGTGTTGTCTGTGCTAGTACAGGCGACGCACATACTTCCTGCAGAAGCAACACTGATGGCAAGACGAATTTGTATGAATGGTACTAACATGTACAGCAGTAATTGTGTTGTAGGACGCATGTCGCACAAACAGGGACAGGAAGGAGTAGTGCTTGCGGTGGAAACTCGCTCCGGGGTGGTGTCGCTTTCTCGCGGCTGCTGCATGCGATTGAAAACTTGAAAACGGTCTTTGCGGCAAGAGTGGCTGTTGGTTTTGCCAGGATGCGGAATCGCAGGACTTGGGATGCTGCTTTGCAAAATAGGCTCTCAATTTACGATTCAATCTTTCAGCGGATTCTTCCAGCATCTTGCGATACCGCGCAGGACGAGGAAGAAGAAATGGACCCTCAGGAGGTGCCTCGACTGTGTTTTCATTGTCAGAACCCAGCAAGCCTTTGAGGAACAATAGCCGCTATGAAAATCATGACACAATTTTTCATCGGTACCATCCCGACCACATTGTTGCAAATCGGGTGGGATTTTGGGGGCTAGAATCTTTGCCGGACATGCATGTCAACGTCTTCTGCCATGTGCTGTGTTGTTCTTTCGTTTCTGCACTGTCTCTCAAGTGCATGGCCAGTTGGTTCTTTTGCGAGGAGAGAGACATGGAGATAGCCCGCCACAGGCGAGAAAAGGCCAGTGCATTCTTCGTGCAATTTCATGCATTAGAGATTGTTTGTTTGCGCTTATGGTTCTCCTGAATCATCTGAACTGATTTCCATTTGCTGGCTACTGGAATGTGCATTTGGGGGTGCTCTTCATGCGTTTGGACGCATCAGTGAAGAGTTGTTTTTGTGCGGATACAGCTGGTAGCAGCGGCGGCGGCGGCGGTGGTGCTGGCAGAGGAGGTTGAGTGTGCACATGCGTGTGGGCCTGCGGAGGAAAACATCAGAACAACAGGCCGATATATGCGAGATTGGGACCCCCACAGCTCCTCTATTCCGTCTCGATCAAGCTCAATGCCTCCAGTGGGCTGCAAATGGGAGAACAGGCCATGCCGCGAGCGGGTTTAGCAGCGCCATGTCCTTGGTGTCAGCATCCTGGCCGCTAATGCCCAGCGAGTCAAGGCGAGACCCTGGGCAGGGCCACATGGAGAGAGCCAAATCTTGCAAGGCCTCCACCGCTTCCTGGCAGATGTCAATTGCCATTACGCTCAAGGCCAAAGTATTTTGCTTGGAAAAGCCCTATGCGCCCTGTACGGATGCTCAGGGGCAGGGGCTGCTCTGAATGAGCTTGCCGCAGAGCCAGAGTTGCATCAACGCCATATAACGCCATGCTCCAAATAGTCCGTCGAGGTGTTGGAGACTCCTGCTTGTCCTGGATCCGGCCACTGGAGACTGCAGAGTTGCACTTCAAATTCTTTAACTTGAGCCTAGAAACGTGTTGGCAAAGTAATCTGGGTCTGGAGGGTCTCCCAAGATGGGCCCCCTGAGAAGTGCCTGGAGGGCAATCCTGTGCGGCCCTGCATGAACGTGCATTCTTGTCAGTTCATTAGATGCTTGATGAGAGGCATTTTCTTGTCCTGCTAGCAGCGTGATCTCGGCCAGGAGCGCATTCAGCGCAGACACCATGAAGACAAGCGGGCATTGCAAAAGGACGCAGCAGCAAAATCTTTCGTACACCTGAATGTCCTTGTCTTGTCTCCTCTTTGTAGAGAGACGCTGCCAGCCATTAGTGCTTTTGTGGCACCCTAGTTTTGCAAGTTCAAGCGGTTCCAGGAGCGGCGGCAAAATCGCGAGCGGAAGTTTTCGGAGTGATCCGAAAAGGCTGGATGATGCTGCGCCACTTTTTTTTTGTGCACTCCGTGTTGTCTAGGGTACCTGCCTAAGCTTTTCCAAACGTAAAAATACGAGGGGGGATTTATCATACGACCCGGCGGGGGGGGAGGATATAATGAAGGATCCTACTGAAATCTCATGAAAACCGGCTAAAAGTCGATTAAATACAAAAGCCGACAAATTGTTATTAGAATCAGCAAAAGATCATGATAAAACCGAATAACCTCAATTCAAAGCCATTGACATCTAACAAAAATCTAAACAAATCCAACTGAAAAACACGATTTCAGATCGTAATCAGACCAAGTAGAATCTATTCAGAATTTGATTTCAATCTAATCGAAACCTAAATTGAATCTGATTCAAATCAGGTGAAATCTCATTAACATCTAAGTAAACATTGATTTAACATCGCAGTAAAACCAATGAGAATTGCATTCAGATCTTATAGAACATCCCTTATAACCATTCAAAAACAATCAAAATCCGGAAAATTAAGGATATCTCTAATCCTTAGAAGTCGTGCTAGGGACCCCCCCATAATTCCAAGGATCAAATCCGCAATTCACTTTAGTCTTGACCGTTTTAAACGTAGTTTTGGGGGCAGATTTCAGAGTTTGGAATTCTGTGGAACCAGTGCTTTATGTTAGGGGGTTGTAATATTAGGGGGAAGTGAGTCCTCGACACATTCTTGTAGCAATTGATTCTCCGACTCCCTGCCTGACAAGAAATGGTGGCAAATCTGCACAGGAGGGTGGTAGCCTGGCTTCTTCTGGCTTTTTGAGACTTACTCCCGCAACGTCAAGAGCAAAATTGGGTTGGTCAGTATGGCACCGTAAGAGATCTGCGTGGCTCTGTGCAGGCCGTGATTTGGCTTGCTGCACAGCTGATGAGTACTTCACATGAGCTGCTATCAAGGCAAAGTACATGCACATGCAAGAAATACTCAGGAGGCACCGTGAGTCCTTTGCGTAGCACCGACGAAAGCAGCTCATGTAGAAGCTCCCCGCTTCACTCGTTACGAGGGGTGGAGAACGCCTTGACTCTTCCTCAGAGGTCGGAAGGTCCGGCTGCAGCTTGCTGAGCCGAAGTGAAGAGACCGTCCAACAACAATAGCAAGTCAACATTTTGAGGCGTCAGCTCTGTTAGCTTCCTCGGCAAGACCGACCACACGTTGAGTAGCATTTTTAGTCAACATCCCACATGGCCTGAAGGCACTAGACGGTTCTAAATGTAGATCAGCATCTCAGAACTGGTGCTCGTTCCGGCGGCAAGAAGTCGCACCAAGAAACACAGAATCTTTAATTCACACATGGCAGCTGCCTCGACAAGCAGCTTCTGCCAGCCTTGGGATTGCTCTCAGACCAACCGCATCAGCATGCCCCAGCTGTCTTTAGTCCAGCAGATTGCCCAGAATCCGAAGTGCTCGAAGCTGCTTGCGCTTTACATAGTGAGTTTTTGTGTGATTTGTAGAATTCAGTGCATCTTCCGTACAGCCTGCTTGATGCGCTTGCTGACTGGTTAGTGAGGCCCCAAGCTAAGAAAGCTACATGGACATAATCTTGAACTTTTTTTCCGCCTGCCACCTCTTTTGTACAAAGCCCTTCAACTGCCAGTCTGTTTGCAGTGATCGAAGTGTATCCTCCCTAATCAGACTCCAAGCTGGCTTCCTGACCAAGCAGGATTTCTGCACAGGCCCTCCGAATGGAACTCAGTCCCTTCGTGGCTTTGCAGCGCAGCACAGACCCGAATGTAGCAGGCAGGGTCCCGAGACTGAAGGGGTTAGGGTTTAAGGTTTAGGGCCCCAGGCATCACGCTTGGTGATGTCTCCACATCCAGCACTAGTCTGGCGAAAGCCTGGAAGCAGCTGCCTGCGCGGGTCTTCTCGGCCGCGCGGCCTGTATGCCGGTTGGCGCTGAAAGCATGCGTGGTTTGTGCTTGGGACATTTGTGTGCCCTTTCCGTTAGACAAAGATTGCAGCCAGTGCGATCACTGCGCGAGTCCAAGGTTACTTTAGCGATGCTTGATCGGCTGGCTAGCAAGCTACAATCAAGCAAAGACCTTGCTTTTCAATGGTTTAAAGCCTTAGCTTCTAGAATGTTGGTGCGGGAAAATAGCCGAGCTGCTGGCATGACAAGCGTCACGATGCACAGGCTAACTACATACCTCAACGAGGAAAGCCATTTGTCCGAAGTATGACGCATACACCAGTCGTTGTTCTCAGGTTGTGCTTATGCTTTGACGGCGCATGCAACATAACCGCGTGGCTGGCACCAGGGACGAAGCGTTAGGCAACCATCAGCCCTTGAATTTTCAACCCGCTACTCACGCGCGAAAGACAAGATATTCAGCCAAAAATGCAAGCGCAAAGGGGTACAGCGTGCTCAACTCAAGCAGCCCCCGGATTGCGTGGACAAGACTGAATTGTTCAGCCCACCCTGCAACTCCAATCTTTCTCTCAGCAGACATCCGTTTATCGCGGCCATGGCAGCGGCAACGTCTCGTCCATGGCGGTTCGAGCACGGACTGGGTTCAGTCCCTATCGGCATCACTTAGGGCAGCCTTGACACCTTCAGCATCACCTGACTTGGAACATGTTCAGTCCTTGAAGTGGGCTTTCTGGCAACTTATAATGCTAGCATCAGTGAAGTTGGTTCATTGCATCTTGTGGCAACTGAAGTCTCGGCGCGGCTGCCTCGCGCTTCGCACCTGGATGTGAACCGAGAGGCTGATGGACTATGACTCTCGAAGCAGTAGGGATGGCTGGAGAGACGACAAGAGATACCATCAGTCGGTATCTTACTAGATGTGAAGAGCCTGCTACATTTCAGGGGTGTTGCCCGCAGTGATTTAGTACAATACGGGTTCCGCAGGTAACGATTTTATGACCGCTAATGGTATATACACCCAGCATCAATTGAAGAAGTTGATCCATGTTAGCGACGGCAGTGTAGGCAACTTCCATGTGTTTAGCACAAAATGAAATGACAAAGCCGGTCCGTTGGCTTTCAGAAGGACCGAATGCTGCTTGATAGTTTGAATTAGCCATGCCAGAAGAGTTGAGCGCTGGAGAGGCTGGATTGCGATACAGCTGAGTGCGGTTGCCTGCGGCTTATTTCTGCTGGACAGCTCGCCTGACTCTGTGATGGTTTTCTTTCCCTGGCATGTCTGAATGTGGCCCAGAAGTTTGACCCTCGCCCGTCAATCTCAAAGCTTTGCTGGGTGAGCCTATAGCGTGTTGGCCAGCCTTGCACATGTAGCACTTGGTCCAAGTCTCGGTCTTCACAGTACACTCGTTGCTGTCCCCAAGTAGCAGGAACAGGACACAACGATTTCACAGCAGGCGTGTTGGCTTTGTTTCGGGATGTTTCGGGTTTGCTTGAATGCTGCAAAGATCCCGTAAACCCACAACTGCAGAGTTGACGCTTGCGCACGTTGCTCATCAAGGGCTAAAGGTCAAAGAGGTCTAGCGCAAAGTCAGCAGCATGCCGCCTGTGGATGGCTGCTTCGCTGGCTGCATAGCTGGGACGGCTTTGGGAGCCTGCCTGGGAGTTCTATGGAGTGGGAAAGTCGACAAGGACAAAAGCCCGCTTGTAGGCGGCCATCACTTGCAATTTTGCTGCTTAAGGCTTAAAGCTGTAGTTTGCTTTTGGCTTTTGGATGCTTTTGAAGGTCGTTCTCCCACGCGCCAGCTTACAGATCCGCCGGAGCACCTGCGTCCCGGTCCACTGCTTCATCCTTTCAAGGCGCTGGCCAGCTTGAAGTGATGTGAGATACTCCTTGTTTTTGCACAGGCCCAGCACCTGGACGTGGTTCAGGAGCCCGTGTCGCCATGGCAGCCTGACGCCTCGCCGCGACAGCCTCGCGAGTGCAACGCTTGGAGATGTCTTCGGATCCGGTCCAAAAGGTCCAAAAGCGGTGAGCCCGGCTGAGCCCAGGTTCAAACGCCGAATCTCGGGCAAGTTCTCCATAAACGAGAACAAGGCCTGACGGCATGGTGTCCTTGAGTCACTTGATGGGTCACGTTGAGCATGGCTTATCTGCAGGTGTTGGAACAGAAGGTTGTCTTGGCAATGGTCGGGCTGCCAGCGAGAGGGAAGTCCTACATCTCCAAAGCCATTGTCAGATACCTAAACTTTGTAGGTTGCCCTACAAGGCTGTTCAACGCAGGTAACATGAGGCGTTCAGCTGGCAAGAGCGGTGTGGATGCGAAATTCTTTGATAGTTCCAATGAGAATGCCAAGAAGCTGCGGGATGAACTTGCCATGGAGTGCCTGGATCAGCTCCTGGCCTTCTTAGAGAAAGAGGGCCAGGCTACAGCTGTGGGCATCCTCGACGCCACTAACACCACCCTGGATAGGCGGAGGAAAGTCAAGGAGCGCGTCCTTGCCCGCCCGGGAATCCGACTCATTTTCCTAGAGTCCCTCTGTGACGATGAGGCCATCCTAAGGAACAACTACGAACTCAAACTGGGCAATGAGGATTACGTAGGCATGAATGCCGAGAATGCTTTGCACGACTTCTTGGATCGTGTTGATCAATATGCTTTGGTTTATGAACCCGTCGAAGACGCAGAGTGCTCAGATGCCCGGATTCAAGCTTAAGCATGGGCGAGCAGCGTGCAGTATTGTCGGGGTTGCTGGAAGCCTTTGCTGGACTACTCAGGACAGATGCGGTTACATCAAGCTTGTGAACGCTGGGGCTCTTGTCTTAGTAATACTGCTTGCAGTAGCAGCAAGCTTACAGACGTTTTGTTTACAGCAGTTTGTTCTTAGGAGAAGCTGATCTGCAGCCACTGCCGCTCCAAAGATGATGAGTATGGCGTGGTGAGGCAGGGGTTGAAGAATTGCAACAGTAAGTTGAGAAACAGGAAGTGAAGGTGAGTCATGCAGCTTCAGATGAGATGCTCTTTGTATTTGGTCTGGCTTTCCTCACCTGCAACTCAACCCAGCGCACGAACCCAGCTGAAGTGTGGCATCTGCAGCCGCGGGGTAAGGTATATTGTGGGCCTCATGTCCAGCATCAATCTCGGAAAGCGGTGCATCATGTTGGCAGTGGTCGGCGAAACGGAGCATGACAGGTCGCGGGGCTAATGGGAACCTTTGTGCTGATTGCCATTCGACGTAGGGACGTAGTGTACAGGAAGTGTACCTTGCTTCCCAGCTGTGTGGGATGGACTATCAAAGCTGTTGGTTCGCAAGGGATTGGAAAGCCAAGCGCAGTTGCACGACATGTTGTGAGTCCACTACTGCGGTTGGCCGGACCCCACAGTGATTTGTCAGAGCAAGGGGTTTCTTGCTGCCAGGAGGGGCATCCTCGGTGGTGACTCATCCCTGACGCAAGCAGGCGGGTTTGGAATCGCTTCGCCTTATCATGAAACGCGCCGGGCAGTGTTTTGGCCAATTCGTGGATCTGTTGTGATGGGTCCAATTCGTTTTGATCGCTTCTGCTTCAAAGTCCTGAATGGTAGTTCAAAGCAATATTTTTCTTTCACGCCGACTATGTTCCTAAGCTCTATTTTGACAATGCCAAGCCTAAGATGATCTCTCCCAGAGAGATATGGAGAGCCGTTGAGAGCATGCGTTGCATTCTGAAAAGGCTCTCATGAGCATGCAGGCAGCATTGGAACACTTTTCAGTAGCAGAGCAGAAAGCTATATCCTCGTTGCCTGAATCGCTGGACTTCACAGAGCAGTTGAAAAAACAGACTCTGCAAGAATCGCATCGACAGCTAGAAAACTGGCAGGATCAAGTCTTCATGGAATGCTGAAGTTCCATTAGCCCCAGCAAGCAGCTGACAGGCAAGCAGCATGCTGCAGCACTGGCTAGATGCTCGACATCATTGGGTCTTGGGCTGGTGTCTTGTTGTGCTATGTTGTTTTTGATCTTATCATGGTAAGGAGCCGCGATAGCATAAAATCCGGTGAGTCCGCCAGCAAGGATTTGTGGCCGAACGAGAAGAGTCTGCCGGCAAGCCCATGATGGTTTCTTGGCTCCCAAGTGTGAGCAGGCGGCAGCTGACATGCTTGACGCAGTTTCATATTGTTCGTTTGTAAAGGGTTTTGTTGTTCTGCTCGTAAAGCCAGTCATGACATGTCATGACAACAACCGATTGATCACCTGTTCTGCGATGTTAGCTGAGTAGTATTTTATTTGGGGATATTCTGGTACCCAGTATAGAGTAAGATTCAATCCTCCCTTTGGGGTATAGCATTTTATTTAATGAATGTAATCTTTCTGGGTTTAACCACCAAAAAAATTACTCAGCTGTTGCGTAAATGTGCCAGTTCCGAGGTGATGTGTGGCACCCTGACCCGGCACTTACAAACTGTCGAAGCTCTGAAGGCCATGTGCCCATGTCATCAGGAGGCTAAGCTATGCAATGTCTGACTTGGGAGGCCATCAGGCCAATGTCTGGCAAAAAACAAAGGAAAGCCAGACCCTCAGACATTCGGCACAGCAGGAAGCAGGACGCCATGGCAGCTTTCCTCAGCTCAGGTCCTGAAACTGCAGCGGCTGAATGAACTGTGTGCCGGTGATCTGGATAGCCTGTCATACCAGGACAGAGTGATTTTTTTGGCAATCATGTTTGGTTTCCACTTGGCACCTGCTTCGCATGTTTGGTTTTTACTTCGCACCTGCCCCATGCAGGAGCTCAGCGAGATGTACCCGGAAGAAGCTTGCCTGTAGTTTTTATGGCGCAGCAGCTCTCTCGGCTGGTCGCTGCACAGCTTTTGCTCCAGGAGTTCGCAGCTCGGCAGCGGGATAAGCTGAACTACCGCTACCCTGGCGTTGGGGGAGAAAGCTACCAGGCCCGCATTGCAGCCAGTGCCTAAGATGAATTCAAGCAGTACCTGCCTTGGGAGATTTGAGAGGATGTGCTCTTCCGCCTCTCGTTCCTGGTCTTACGGTTGGAGCAGATCATCGGCAACGTTCTTATCGTTTGCGACAAGGCGCGTGCTTCACTGGCAAGCTATATCATAAAACGCGTGGATGCCTTCGAGCTGCTAGTGCAAGCTTTCAGGCTGTTTGTCGAGTTCTTCTTGCTTACTATCGTGACTCGGCTCACGATGCCCAGGCAGTGATTCACTCCTTGGATGTGAGCGCATTCGTCGCATAGTTTTATGCTGCTACCGGCACGCGTGCAAAGTCACCCAGGAGGGGTGAAGAACGAGGACATGCCATACCTTGAGGTGAGGCCAGGGGTGAGCCTCTGCGTGCATGAAGTATCATATTGCCTGGCAGCAGTCCAAGGATGCTACATCCAAGCAGCAGTGACAGACTTGCTCAACGAGTCCTCGACCCACTTTTTAGAAGCGTTGTGTTGCTCGGAAAGCCCAGGATGGCTTTTGAAAGATCGCACGTCGGCTTCACGGAGGTGCCTGCTGTGCACTGAAGTTTGGCTTGTACACTTTTCTGAATTTTCTGCCGTAATTTCGCAGCATGTGCTTTGAGCGTTTCCGCAGCAGGACTATGTGCACAAGCTCGGAATGAATCCCAGCACCACGCGTTCCTGCAACGAGCTCCAGTCAATGTCAGGTCTCACCAAGGCTTATAGCTGAAATATGGCTGTCCGGCATGAAGCTGGTCTTCTTGGCTGGTAATCGGAGATGATTTATATTGCGGTAGTGCTGGTGAGTACCCAGCAGTCAGACTCCAAACTTCACCTGATTTCAACACGGGAAGTACCAGAGCAAATTGGATCCAGACAACTGGCGCCTTGCTTGAAGGAGCTGCCTTTTCATGTCTCACGCCACAGCGCCGCGCTGGTGTCTCTAGCCACAGGCTCTGTTCCAAATCATTGTTTCAGTCCATAGCCGTGCCTGCACTGCTGCAACCTGCAGCAGCACGGTGTGATCCGTTTTACGTAGCCGCAGAGCCTGTGAACAGCGGACGGTGTTTCAGTCTGAGCTGTTCAATAGTTTCTTAGACCTCGGCCCAAAGAGTTCAGAAGCTCGGGACTGCACTCAGCAGCGGCGTCTCGATCATAGGTGGATTTCAAGCCTTGCATGCAGTTTAACTTTGCCCATCACCAGCATGTTTTGCCAGATTTTTGCCGTGCTTTTGTGGCCTGAGGTGTGTGCACGTCGTTTGCGATGTGCGGCACTAAACCCTGCAGAATGTGTAGCCGCACAAGCACAGGTTATTTGGGCGCCTGCACATTATCATTCATTGTGCGACACGTAAGCTTCGTGAAAGCACTAAACGAAGCAGCCACGGTTTTGTGGCTTTCGCTGTAAAAAACGTCTCTGGATCCAGGTTTTTCCCAGGGTTCGAGTGCGGAGGTGCTGCGGGCATGTTTTACACCTGGCCTTCTGAGAGGGGAAGTTGAGCTTTTGCATGTTTCCGTGCCCCCATCCGCCCACGCTCTAGCCATGCAGAGGTGCTTTTCCTCCGGTCAAACTCTTCACTGCTTGTGTTGCGCTTGCGAGAGTAGAAGTCTTGTGAGGGCTGGAATTTGGAGCCCTGCAGGATGCTCCCTTCAGCCGGAATTGGGCAGCAGAAGTTCTGCAGTCCCTGCCCTGGTCACAGTGTCGAAGCCTGCTTCAAAATACTTGCCGACAAACCTCGGCCTTGAGCCCTCAGAAGAGCAAGCACAGGCATGCTAACCTAGACTTTGAGGTTCCAGCATGTCGTTCCCATCCATCTCAACCGGAGATTCCGCTAGAAGATGGCTAAAAAAGCAAGATCTTCATACATTTTTACATAGCAAGATACAGTATCTGGCAGATTTCAATATGTGTGGGTCGCATGTCAACAAGAGGTCCATGTCTGATGGACGACGCCTTACATTTTAACATGCCGATGAACTTCAGGCCACCCCGACCGAGAAGGCAATCAGAGTGAGAGACGGGAGTAATCGGCCTGGATAGCAGACCGGCAATCAGAGAGCATGGTCTGTGGGAAATTGACATTCAAGTGACCCCGGGGTTGGGACTTTCTATGCCTCAGGGGGCCAGGCTGCAGCTAGGAACAAATCGTCCGCTCCCCTTGGCTTAGGACAGCAGAGGGTCTTCGCGGCTTTGTCATTAAGCCGCATGTGTGCAGCCTGAACAGTTCTGTCAGCTTTGAGCTGAATCCAGTGACAAACCGTTTAATAGCAGGCCGCGAAGCACGGGCACACTTCCCAACAGGCCAGATCATCAACGCTACCACACCATGACTTGCACGCATCTGTGGTATCCCTGTCTTCCTTGAGAGCCTGGGAGGCTCCTGGGGGCACTGGCGCTGCTCAGAGATCCTGCAGAGCTCGATGGCGAAGGCTTGCTGTGTAAATGTAAGATTTGCTGGAGTTTGTATTGCAGAACTGCGCAGCTGTAAGGATAGAAAATTGGGTGCCGCTCACAAACAAGAAGTCTTTTCGGGCTTGACTGTCAGGCTTGCAACAAACCCCGCTGCAACCAAGCCCTGTCTGGGAAGTCCATCTTGGCTGAAACGCTAGACTGCAACAACACTGTATTTATGTACCGGAAAAGAGTGCAAGTGGTAGGTTGTGAAGGAACAAGCGAAAGGCCGACTGAGACATTCAACATCAAGCTCCAGAGTGATTATGCATCTTGCGCTCGCTTGGACTCCTTCCTCGAGTTCAATAGGATTGCCGATGCATCTAGCTGCGTGCGTACAGCAGCCTTCATCCTGTTTCAGGGCAGACCAAAAACATTTGTTGTGGTGTGCGACTCAGCTTCATTAGCTGTAGACACTTCCTGCCAGAACCAGCTGGGGCTATGGCATCTGTCATCAATGAAGACAGCAATGTTGATAATGCATTGTTGCCAGGCATGCTATTGCCAGCAGCAATGCAACAGCCATCATCATCATCATCATCATCATCATCATCCTCCTCATTTGCCTCCACCACTCCCAGCCATCGTCGTCAGACTCATCCTTACCCCCGTAACCACCATTATCGTCTTCATCATCTTCATCATCATAATCATCATAGTCGCTCTCCTCCTCCTCATCAAAACTTTCCTCATCACCATGCTCATCACGAGCAGTCGTGCCGTCGCCCTCGTCGTCATTATCATCATGAGTGGCATCTCGCCATGATGGTCAAAGTCTCGTCCGTTTTCATCGCCGTCGGCGCCATCATCAGTCACGTTCTCATGATGATCGTCATCACCAGCAGCAGCATCTGTCTTACCATGAGCCATGTCGATCGTAATCTTTGGTGATTGCTGGTTGCATGGGACGCTTTTTTGGAAAGCATCGCCTTCTTTCATTCTGGTCCTAGTTGCCTTCTCCGGCAGCTCTAATTCCTCCCCCTGAGCCTCCATCTGAGCACCACTCTGATGTCTTTGTTGTGCTGTCTGTTATTGTTTTCTGGGATCCAACCTCCAGAACCTTTGTCAGTGTTGTCGTGCGTCTCAACCGCCATCAGCCATCAACCGCCATCCTTCCATCAGACAGCGTCATGTGCCTATGCTAGCTTTCGTTGGCCTTGGCTTGCCCATTGAGAGTGAACCTGTTTTGACTTCAGCTTCCACTTGCGCGGTTGATTGTATCTCTTACGCTTTATTGGCGGGCCATTTTTGCATGTTTCCGTAGCACAATCCCTAGACGCCCTCACAGCCCTGTTACGCATTTTTAGACCAGGACTTGGGCGTGCAGCCACGGCGGCAGCACGCCTGGATCTTGAGAACTTGCCTCTGAAGGTTAGGTTGACCAACTATGCGGTGCGGTGGTGCTTGTGATTGCGGGTCGCCCGATCTTTCAGCATTGCCCCTTGGCCAGGCTGCCATGGTACAATCACCTTCAAGCACCCCAGACTCTGACATGCAAGCTGCCTAGGGGAAGGCCTCGACGACGAAGCCTGGTGGTCAGCGCTCACAAAGCGGACGAAGGCCTGAAGAACTAGTCTGTCAACCCCTCGAAGGATGCAGGCACCCTGCAGTGTTGACAGGGCTGTCACTGTCGCGGTTATGGTACGTTTACAAAAAAAACAGAGAAGCTTACCATGAACAGATATGTTGACTTTGAAGGGGTTTGCCTGAAGACGTGCACTGGCTGGGAGTCCGATTGGACATAGCGGAGTCCTGATGATGCAGCACCTTGCAGGTCCTCATTCTTTGAACTGACGCGCCCGTGCTCTGCAAAGGAGCTTTCCGATTCCTTAGCCATGCACGACGTGTCACTGATCCTGAACGGCATGGCGAGATCCAGGCACTCATGTGCATGGCTTAGAGATGTGAAATATGCAAAATGCAGCAACCCTAGCCTGTGGAAGGCGGCTGGATAAGCAGCTGGCCGCAGCCAAAGATTCATACATCCTCATTGGGTTTCAAACTTGCGTCGAGGCCCCGCATAGCATTCATGTCAAAAGCATCACTGCTGACTTTGAGAACATGCTGGAGCACTTGTTCACAAACAACTTTGCCACCCTTGACACAGTCATTTCAAGAAATGTGTGCATGTCTGGCTCCCGGATCTCTTAGTCTTTCGACTTGGCCTGAGGTTCAGGCATTGCTTCCCCGGATCTGCGCAAATCTAGCCCCATGGCGCCATTAGTGCTCCATAGATCTACATAATCAGAGGCATACACTAGGCACCACACAGATACCCTGCAGTTCCCCAAAATTAGGGCTACCTTTAGAGAGCCCTCATAATAAGGATTGTAGTATTCTGGGGTCTATATTAGCCTCCCCCTGCATGGTCATGCACCCCAATGGCAGCAGTGAAACTGCTCCTACTATCTGCAGAAAGAAGCCTCCCTTCCCGCCTGCCCCCCCCCCCCTCCCCCGCACACCCCGCCTGTGGTGGCTGTGGTTTGTAGTGGGGTGGGGGACCTGTGGGACAGTAAGATGAACACATGAATCCTTGCTACCACCTAATGTCAGCAGGATGAAGCCCCCCCTATGCACCCGATTGTCTGCAGGATGAAGCCCTCCCCTCCCTCTGTGGTCACTGTGCTTTTATGCACTGATGCGTGGGTTCATGGTGGTTTTTCCAAGGTGAAAGGACAGAAATCCTTACTATTCATATGAACGACGGACTAAATTTCCGTCTCTTGACACATGTCTAACGTCGGTCAGAATTCCCCGAAATCACGCGTTTAACCTGCAAAACGAGATGGTCTCCCCAAATAACGAGATCAGCTTTTTTGCGTTTGAATGCAAGGTTGTTGGAAAACGAGATTCAAGGCCCGACTCAAGTGCTGTAAAACGAGATAGTAGTAGATTTGGTCAGTTGGTCTCAAGCGTAGTAGTAACGAGATGGTCCCCCCCAACATGCTCCGGAGTATGTCAAACGAGATTGAAAGAGATTGCAGCACCCGTCTTGGAATTTTGACCATGCGCCAGACAACAAATTTTGTCCGCTGCTCATATGGACTATTAGCAGTTTTATCCTTGCCGACTAGGCATAGGGAGGAAACAGAATATGGGGAGGAATCACATCAGCTAATATTTTTGCATCCAACATTTTAATTCTACAGAGTATCTGTCCCTAAATTCAGCTGCAGCAGGAAATAAACACATAGATCCTGGCATTTCATATGAACTATGTGCTCTTGCCCCTTGCCAACTAAGTAGGGGAAGACATAAACATTAATATAATTTCGTAATCCTGCTGCGCATTAGCCATTAGATCCTTGCCAGCTAAGCGGAATGATGGGGCCCTCCCATGGTCGTGCACCCTACTGTCTGCAGGACGAACCTCCCCTCCACCTCCCCCGTGGCCCCCGTGTTTTCTTGTGCTTGTGTCCGGTTCATGGCGGTTGTTTCAGGGATCTGGCATTTTTGAGATCTGCAACATCAAAAACGGTGACAGATACAATGATTCTTGGAAAACGATGACAGTCTTGCAGATTGTGAACGGGACACCCGCCATCCCTGTTACTGTCAGTAGTTTTGCGATGTGAGACTGCAAAAAAAATAACAGTTACGCGGATTCTGAACAGGACAACCGCCATCCTTGTGACTGTTGGTATTTTGAGAATTGCGACATCAAAAAACAACGACAGTTACGAGAATGACGCCTCCGAGGCATCAAAAACGAGGACGCTTACGAAGATCGCGACCCCGACACCCACCATCCCTATGACTGCTCACTCTTTTTGAAAGGTCTAAGCGGGGTCAGGGGACAATACCATGGGGGGGTGGGGGGTACTACCGACACGGCGACATGGAACCGTAAATACCCCATTACAATGGTTATATATAGGGGATTATATAAACCTTGTTTTTATCAAGGGTTTAGGGTTGAGGGTGTAAACTCCTTAAAGGGCGGTTATAAAAGGGAGTTTATTAGGGGATTACTATAGGGGTGATTAAGAGAGATACTAGGAGTCTAGACTATGGCCCAGGTGGCGTGGGTTTTGCAATGGTGCCGCCAATGCATGCAACATGCATTTCCAAGTACTCATTGCAAAGTTAGGTTGAAACTCCGTGCACATGAAGCTTTGGCACCAAGCAAGAAATCATGGCAATTGTTGTGTCCACTAGTAGGTATCCGAAATCCCAGCCCAAAATAGCCAAGCACACAAAACCTGGAATCTTGAGGTTTATGTAATCCCCAGGCGCTGTCTGAGCAGACCTAAAGTCCCTCAATATGCAAGCTAAAGCACTACCACTACTGGCAAAGTCATGAGCCGCAAGGATATGCAAGACGCCTATCAAGTCTACGGCCCATGATCCCTAAACGCCAACCATTTGTTCATATTGCGGTATGGGTCATTGGCATCAACCGAATCACGGCAAGCAAGGTATATCTGACTTCGGCACATCTGGCCATGCTTGCCAGTTCCGTGGCCAAGGCATTTTGATATTTACAAGCGTTCGGATAGGTGGCTGACGTTTAAGGTTGCCAAGGTTGGGGAAGGGGCTGAGTAAAGAGCGTCGGCTGGGCATGACTTGTTCCGACGACTAGAATCCGTTGTGCACCTCCCCTGATTTGTTGTTGAAATCAGTCTCAGCCATTAGCACTTGTCTGTGGAGAAGTCTTTCCCATGCTGCGAGAGAGTTCGCCTTGCGTTAAGCGTTGCGGCGGGTGCTCAACCTGGCTGCGTTGCAGCACATGCTGTGGAGAAGTCGAGGCGGAGATACACAACGCGCAATTCACCACCCTCCTGACCCGCGAGCTGAAGGCTGCGGAACGGTTGCAAGCGATAAGATTGAACGATATGTCACGGCAGTACCTTTTTGGTTGCAAGTCAGCACCCAAGACTATTGCTGCCTCTCCGAAACTGACAGGCTCGCAGCTGTGCACGTAGCTTCCGTCCACGAAAGACATGGACTCACTACTTCTCTTGCAGGGGCTGCTTTGACAGAATGCATGAAAGAGTGTCGTTAGCCTGTGGTATGGCGAGATTCAGCAAGGATTTTTTGGCAACGGGCCATGAAGGGCCTATGCCAAGGGAATTGGTTTGTGTTCTTAAGCATGACAGCCTTGGGACAGCTATTTCGTGTGCCTTGCCACAACCAAGCACGCAGCTTCAGGCTTCAGAGGTTTTCGGGGATTCCCAGCGTCAAAGTCTTTTGGCCGAAGCCATGCGGCTCTACCTGTACCTCTTGTGGAGATGGGCGCTGACCTTGGATCAAAGGGGGGGTTTGGCAGCTCCAAGCGTTCAAGCGTGTCAAGGCAAGGCACATACCTCCAGGCTTTGCTTGTCCAGCGCACGCTTAGTCCCGCCAGAGTCTCCTAAGACGTGTCAACAAGCTCAACGTGATCATCCTTGATGGCCAGTCAGGTGCGAAGCGTATTGCAGTATCTGAATGGCAGCGACTACATTGCTGGCACCGTTGCTTTTTCTGTGTCCCAGCTGCACCGAAGTAAAGTGCTTTCATGCCAGTCGGCGGCTTCAGTCCCGGCTGTGTCAGGCGATGGGAATCGCACGAGACGCATCATCAAAGTTCGTTCAGCTCTTTTGCGACTTGGTGCAAGGAAGCATCCGAAGCAGTCAGAACTAGCCAAGTTATGACGACCTCACCGACCTATCCTCAGATGGTGGTCTGCACAGAGCATACTCTCAATTTGGCTTGATTTTAGGTTCTGAGCATCTTTTTTCACGGCCCGTCAGAAAGTTTGGTAGCATGGACACGCGGTGATCTTCTGTGCATACGAGCTGCACAGTTGACAGTCTTTGCATCTGTTTTGCGTGTGAATTCTAGACATGCCTTGAGCAGACGGTAAGCCACCAACCGGTGGATGCAGCATAGCTTGAAACTTACAGTCTTGCAGTAGGTGACTGGGCCGTGCGTCGGCTCTGGATGACAGTACGCCTAAATGAAAAGGCCCGTGGGAAGGTGTCGCTGTGAAGTGGATAGGTTTTGAGTACGGCCTAAACCTGATAGGAGGCAGACCTGGTGCTGGCATGGCTGCGAGAGCAGCCTGCAATCCATGATGCCTCGGAACTGTGGCTCTACGGACAACGCTCAGAGGGCAAAGCTACCCGTGCCTTGGACCTTGTAGTAGCTCAGCTGTCTGCAGGGTGTTCTCGCGCAAAGCCTATACATGGAACACGTCTCCTCAGACTTTCTGAGGTTATGAGTATGAGCCAGAGATAAAAGTGACATCGCGTCTGCGGCCAGGACCTTAATGACCAGAGTCCAGTACCAACGGCTGACTTCCCAAATCAGACGTTTTTTGGTCGGTGTTCTTCAGATCTTTCTGGTCATGATGGGATTGTACCTCCGCAAAGGTGTCGACGACCAGATGGATCTAGTCAATGGGTGTGGCTTTGTTGCAGAAGTATGTGTTAGATGTACGCGTTCGTTAGGAATCGATTCGTGAAGCAGGAATATGATTGCCACATGGTCTCTTCAGGTCATGGTGAAGCCTTAGTTGCTGCGCCGTAGATCGGGTCAGGTGGATCACCCGCGAGAGCCGCGAGGGCTCTGGTGGAAACAGAGCCACGGTGTCCATTCTTGGTCGAGACAAGGCGCGTTGCTTTTCTCAAGCACCTGCATTTGCCTCGTCTTTCTGTTGCCCATGTTTTCTGCTTTCTTGCGGCTGTCATTGGTGTTTGGTCCTCTCGCTCTCTGTGTCTTAGCCCTTGCCCTTTGCAGAGTAGACAGGGCTGTAGTTGTGGTTGCGCTTCCACCTGCGTTCATGGCAGTGGCAGTTGCTGCGGGAGCTTGTCTGCCCACGGCCTCTGGTCATGTTTCTGTACGGGCAGTATTGAGCCCTTGTCTAAGTCTAAGACCTTTCGGCACTCAAGCGAAGATTTTGCTGGAGAGGAGCCTCCCCTACAAAAGCTTTCAGATAGCGGCGCAAAATTCGCAGTTGACTTCCAGAAGACTGATGATCAACAGAGCAACTGAAATGATGAAGTGCTGTGCCAGTATCCATGGCCACGCGAAAGCTTCGCTGTCACCTTGAAGGATTATTTGTATTGTCACGCTCTGCATGCACGTGTTCTTCTGAGGAATGCGTATCAATGATAAAGCATCCGCATGTGATGGCACCTCTTGTAAAGAACATCCTTGGCATTGCATCACGACTGACGAGGGCAAATGAGCGTGAATGGAGAGCAGATGGGATGACTTGCGCTGTGCGCGTCCTCTGTAAATGTGCAAGTGGGACCCGTGTATTGTCCTAGGCCTCAGTTGTCTACCTCTCTTGCAGTGATCGTGGCTCCCAGAACAACGCCTAACAACAGGAGAGGATAGCCAGCAACGCCTATCGTACGCCTTGTGCATTTGGTCGTGATGTTCTTGGGCTCCGTCCATGCACAGTGTTAATGGACGGCACCCGGTCGTCTTGTTGCCAAGAAGCTGGCAGTTTTGAGTAAGTGTGCTCCATCTGCTGCTGCTGATTGCGAGGATGGGTAAAATCTTCTGAAGCTGTGAGGTGGTCTTGGAGAAGATGCTGGAGGAGGGCCGTGAGATCCAGCGGCGCAAGCGGGAGTGACTCAGCCATACTTCTGCAAGCTTTCGCGCTAGCTCAGGATTCATGGGCTTATTGCTTTGCGAGTCCACCATTTTGGGGCAGATTCTTGGGCCTGCAGCCTTTTAGGTACTAGTTTTGGCTCAGTGACTCAGTGGGTCCCAAAGACCAAGCTGACCATGGGAGGAGTAAAGTTTTCTACGCGTCCAGGTCTACGAACCGGATCGTTGTAGCAGATAGCTTCCTCTATGGACAGCACTTACCTCCTCAAGATCTGCCATGAGAGTCGGCACACATCTATGGCTAAGCCGGGCTTGATGGAATTGCCTAGGGGTCTAGCGGCGGCCAACACTTGGTTCACCTGGTGCAAGCGAGGAAGTTCCTGACCGTCGTGCAAGTTTACGACTTTGGGAAGGAGCATGGCCTGAATTGGTTGCACCCGCAGGACATCCTGCGAAGCGCGCAGCAACAGATGGAAAGAGTAGACTGTTAGTTCAAGCGAACAGGGCAACATGGTGCATGCCCTGAAGACGTAGGGTAGACTCGCCTTGCGTTATGAAGTCCTGTATGAGATGATGAGAGGACAAAGACCGAAAGCAGCCTGGTCGGTCAATATCCTCAGTGGTGTTGCTCGACAATTCTATGGCACAACTCAACTCAAGTTCCAAAGCGCCTGCATGCGACATGAGCTGGCGAGGCTTGGAACATGTTGTATGTTTGTAGCAGAGGCTGCCGCGCTGTTGCCCCGGGAGCTCGGGCATAGACCAAGCAGAGGCCATGCTGATGCCAGTGCGAGCAGAGACATCAGAGACTTAGTGTGCCTGCCTGCTTTGATAGCAATGGTGACGCTTCTGAAAGCTTGGTTTGACACAGCTGGCTCAAGCAGAGCTCCAAACTGCGAAGGGCTTTGGGGGTCCGGCTGGCAGGCTTTGCTGGAAGACGCTCGGGAGTTTCTGAACTCGGAGACCTGGTATACGGAGCGTGGCATTCCCTACCGCAGGGGTTATCTGCTCTATGGCATTCCAGGTGGAGGAACCTCGGCTGAATTCTGGGGGTGCCTTCAGCATCCCACAGCCATTGGTCGTTGAGCTTTTTTCCAAAATTGCTGGATGTGTTTTGTGGATTCTGTGAAGCCTGAACCCCAAAAGTTGGTTAAAGCCAGAGCTCGCGCATGGGCACTCTTCTTGAGGCATGGACTAAGAAGAGTTTCCTTGCCAACTGAGGCAAAAGCTCTTTGATCATGGCCGTTGCGTCCGAGCTGCGGCTGCCAATTTACATGATGAGCCCTTCACCTGCAAAGCGCTGGAATCGTTTGAGCTGGTAATTTTGAGCCTCGATCATCTTAGGTTTGCGTGCCCGATGTATATGTATATATACATACATATGTCTGGGTTGTTCTCAAAATTATGGGCCCCTTTGGGCTATAGATTCCATGATGGCACCTAATTTTCAGGGTTATCAATGGTACCGGGAACTACTCATATATATATATACATACATGTGGTACCCCTCCGATTTACATACATAATCTTGCCCTGCTGCAGTTACGCGCCCAGTTAGGCGTCCTAAAAAGATCAGTTTCTTGGTTTTCAGGGTGCAGGGGCTTGGAAGAGATGGAAGAGCATCATAGCATCATGGGCATCCGTTTTTCGCGAAAACTACCAAAAATGCTATGCTGTCCGAAGCTTTGGGGTCCTAGGTCTCCAGGGAGCCCTAGAGGTTCAAAAGTGTGTGTTTTGGGTTCTTCTTTGGGACAGCACAGAATTCTTGCAATTTCGGATTGGTTTCTGGGGACTACAACATTGTTGCAAGGAAGCCAGCAAAAGTGTGTGCTGTCCCAAAGTTCGGGGGCTGAGTGAGCAAACATGCTGGATTGTCCAAATTTTTGCCGTCTATGCCACAATCCCATTGAGAACTGGACATGCATGAATCCAGGATTTCCAAATCTGGAAACCCGCAATCCAGGATTTTATGTTATTTCTCTTCAGATTTTAGAAGGAATCATATGGGTGGTTGTCATTTTTGGGTACCCTAAATATTAGGTGCCTTATTATATTAGGGACCCAAAAAGGGACCAGAAATTTGACAACCACCCATATAAAGCAAATTCCTATCCGCAAGTGGAGATCCAGAGCCAGGGTTTGCTTCTTATTCCTAATCAAATTTGGAAAGGGTTTAGGGTTCAGGGTTTAGGGTTTAGGGTTCAGGGTTTAGGGTTTAGGGTTTAGGGTACAAACCAGAACATTTTCCCGAACCACAATTCCATGAATTGCAGGGCTAATTCAATTTTACAGGAATACATTCAGACCAAATCCCTATCCGAAACATGACCTCGGGAAGTCCAGGAATCCAGAATTTTGTCATTATTTCTATCGGTATCTTTAAATGAAGTCATATAAAGCCGAATTCTACGGAAAAAGCCGACTAGATCGAGGCAACAATGATTTTCGCATTGTTTGTAATTAGCCAAATTTCATATTGACTTGGAATCAAATTTTAAAAGGAATCCACATAAACCAAATCCCTATCCAAAACTGGAAATCTAAAGTTAAGTTGTCAGATGAACAGAGTCCTATGGAAAAATCTTAGTCCAAGAATCAATGTTTTTTTTTTTAATACCATTTCTGGTCAGATTGTATCAGGCATTCATACAGCCCAGATCATCCGAAACTAGAAGTCCAGCAATCCGGGACTTTGTATTATTTCTGTTTGATGTTTGACAGGAGCTCATGTCAACCAAATTCCGATCCAAAACTGGCAATCCAGACTGCAGGCTTTTTGTGTTGTTTCTAGGTCACTTTCAACAAGGAATTCATACACATATTCGTCTAGTTTGTAATTAGATTTGAGAAAGAATTCATATGGACCAGAGTCCGGTCGAAAACAAGTGCTTCAGGCAACTCTGGTTTTCAAGTTTTTCGATTCTGAATAGATTTTCTGGAGCCCGGGCTGATTGTTGACCTTAGATATGTGTGTTTCCTTCCTATCCTCACCCAGATCCACCAAAAAATGGATATACTGATATACATATCTAAAGACATCAACATGTGGATCTTGATGGGGGCGGGGTGAGGGGGTGAGCGTATACAGGATTTAGGGTGTTCTAGTGAGAAAACATCATCAGGACAGGAACAAACTACCTCAATATATATGAACGTACGGGTAAATGGGGAAGGACATGGGGAAGGCCTCAGGTATCGAAGCGAACAATTGGGCATCGACATGACATTCCCAATCCAAGGCTTTTCTTCCGAGCGGATGAATGATGAAGTGCTGAGCTCACTTCTGCCACTGGGCCTTAGCTTGGTAAGGTTTCCAGGCAGGTAAAATGGCAAAGTCCGTTCAGGAGTATAAATTGAGACTCCGACTGTTCGGCAGGATCTGCCATGGTAGCCGGACTTGGCAGATTTTTTTATGGAATTCCTTTGGTCGTGTTTGGTTTCTGTTTGTTAAATACTTTCATGATTAGTTGGAGCTGGCCTGTGCAATTCTGACAAGGCAGTATGGCATGCATGATCCACCTACCATCCTCTTGTTGGAGGAGTGCTGCAAGTGTGGCGCGTTGTTTGATACCTGCGACAAACTTGCTGGCTAATACCGCTATCTAGAACATCCAAAAGCTTCTTGTAAATCAAACATGCCGATCAGTAGGGAGGTTCAGAGAGCAAGCGTGCTGACTGGAAGGACGTTGATCTTCTCCATACTGCAGTGCTCAATCGCAGCATAGCCGCACGTTACGTTGTGGGATTTGGTTAGGAAATGCTACAGACCGCAGTAATTTCTGTTAGATGTTCCACCTGAAGGTCATCGGCAGCTACAAGACTCTGCTGGTGACTCCAGTCCTACCGACAGGGACCCATGAAAGAGCTCACGATGCATATCTCTAGCTGACGTGGTAAAAAATCGATTTCCAGGAAGAGCGCATAGGCCCGTGGACCTTTCTCCAACCTCGGCAGGACAAGGACAGCTCAGACAAGGGCTACGAGAAGAGTCGCCGCGGTGGCCCTGACAAATTTAATCAACAGCTTTGAGGATTGCTCCGTTGCCTAAGTTTGATCAGACGACACAGAAGGGCACATGAGTGAAGGAGCACACTCTAGCCGGCTGGCAGAGGATAGGACGAAGTTCAGCGAAATGTGAGGCTACTGTTGATTGCGAGAACTGTGTCCCATTGACGTTTTCCGATTGGAGCTGAGGACGCCTGACGCTTTCTGGGCTGCTGAACGCTCTGGACAGTCTTGGGCTCTTGCAACCATACTGGAAGTCCATTCTGTCCTTACATGTAAAACAGGTGCATCTTCTCGTTGTTGCTTGCCAGGATGGTCCCACAGCAACGACTGGGAGGCTCCTCTTCATGACAACGAATGACCGAGGCTTGGATTCCGATAATTCATTGATCAATTGATTGACTAAATGATGCTTCAGCATACTTCCTGCCAGATGCACTTGATCCTGCGCTGCTGCGGAGCGGCCGAATCGACTATGCAGCCTGCCTGCACAATTAACATCCCAACGAGTACTTTTGTGTCAGCAGCGATCCAGCACATTGATCTCGCCACAATACGGCGTCGTAAGTTTCTACCTTGAAGTTGTAATAAGTTTCAAGGAGTTGGAGTTCAAAGCTGCCGTGCCGGACCAGATACAGCGTCTCTTCACTCGGAGCCTTGGCAATGGAGGTGAGTACGTGCCATTTTGGGATCGCTGCAAAATAAGGAGAGATAACGCATGCTCCAATCGCGAAAAACATCTCACGCTAAAGTTGTATCTCATGTTGCATCTTGTTTAAGGTTTTATGCCGACTTTGGAGGCTCCACGTCGGCTCAGCTACTTGGCGGAAGTCTTGAAAGTAAAGGAGCCTATCCTGAAATTGCCTCTTTGATGAGCACCAGCTCAGATGGCAGGTCGCCGGCGGCAGTCAAGGCGCTGCCTGATGAAGGCAATTCAGAGTGTTTTGCTCTTGCTGTACCATTCATAGTCGTGGGCCTGGGCAGCATTTGGAGTACCTGCAGCAGGCGACGGAGCTCTTGCCGAGCTCACCACTGAGGACTTGCACGAAAGAGTTGTTGTCAGACAGATTTTCTAGGAGGCCGCAGCACTAGCTGTTGGAGTGACCAGTTCAGCTGCGAATGCTGCGACCATCCCGGAAGGAACTTGCTCAGCTTTTTGCCAAAAAGCTGGACAGTTCCTCAAAGCGGCTCACAACCGCAGACATTCAGCGGCCACCCGACATCTTCATGGAACTTTGAGCCTCCGTGTTTGCTGATTTAGACATGATTGCAGCCATAGGGCTTGCCAAGTCGTCCTTACGCAAAGACCTGCTTGCAGTCCAGAGCAAGAGGCACCTCATGAAGCGCAAGAAGAGTCCTCGGCGGGCTGTGGAAGAGGCCTCTGGAGAGGGCTGTCATAATGCCAAGTACTTCTCAATGCTCACATCCTGCGCACTGTGCAGGTGCAAGAACTGCTTCACACTCAGCAGATCCTCCGTGGTGCTTGGGATCGTGATGGTGACTGGTCATTGCTAGCACTTGAGAACCCAGGCTTGATACCTTCTCTACCGGGGATGACATCCAGGCCGCGCGCTTGCATAGCCTGTGCATGATGTAAATGGACTGAGCCGAGTTCATCAAGTGCATGGGTTGCGGAGTTACAGTTGAATCAAAGGCATCGGTGCGAGACCCATCCTGCCCCACAAAGTGATTCAGTTTGGCTACGAGGTGCCAAATCATTCTTCACATGTTTGCGGGGAATGTTCAAAACTGGACAGCCCCCGTAGCTCTAGATGCTCGGCAGCGGCATGCGACAGACCGTAGTCACGAGGATTGAGCTGATGCCTAGGCAATCTGCACACCTAATCTCCGTTCAAGTTCTTGAGTGTTCATCTGCCCAGCTCTGCGCCGAGCTTGTACAAAGGATCTTTGTTGGCAAGGATGGGCAGTTGCTTTCGAAGGCGTCGCTAATTCTGCCAGGTTCTGATGTACTTGCATTTCTGGCGCAGGCTTGATACTCAATACTTCATGATATTGTTTGGACGCACCAAAGCAAGGCCGCCGCAGAATGTTCCTCCAGATTGGTCCTCTGCTTCACATCCGTTGCCAACAGAGGATTTGTCGGCTGCAATTGGAGCCATCTTGCTGAGAGAAAGGAATGTCTAAAGTGTCACCATTCTTTGCCCAAACTCTGGCCTCTGGTTTACGAGCTAAGTGCTGCAGTCAGCCCGACACGCAAATCCAAGGACATAAAACTTCATGATTTGGCTCCTAGCACAGCGTGTGCTTGACAGATGAGAACTTTGAGAACTGAGAAATTGATAGCAGGCAGTCGTGGAGTGCTTGGATGTTTTACTTTGTACTTGCCGTTGGCAGATCGCTCACCTTGGATGCTGTAGTGAATTTACCAACACTAGCTTCCCAAAATGCTCGTCTCTATTCCGCATACCGGTGCTTGAGCGGATGGCTTGGTATGCAGCTTGAGATCATTGTGAAGCAAGCCGTGGGCCTGAAACACGATGGGCGGCATTGTGTGGAGTTCCTGCTGGATAACCATGCGCCCCAGCGCACTCGCTGGGTCGACGATCTATATGACACACAGGGGCTCGTCGTACAGCCCAAGAACTTTCACTCCAGCAGGTGCACTATCACTCTGAGGGCAGAAAAGGAGGCGTACAAGGACAGCTTCATACATTTGACCCTTTTTCATCAGAGGAACATTCGGGATGACAAGCGCGCTGCTGAGGCTCATCTACCGTTCTCTGGTGTAGCAAATGGATTTAAAGGTTGGGTTGGGCTTGAGCACAAAGACAAGTATGGAGGCAAACTCTACATAGAGGCAAATCTCAAGGAGTCCATGCCTGCGCCTGCACCTCCTCGCCCAAAAGCCGTGGTGATGCCGTCTCCAGATGATGCGGAGATTGCAGAACAGATGGCCATCTTAGCAAGCATTCAGGCGAGTCAAGCGAGCCAGGCTAGCTCCCAGCCAGCTCAGACGAGCCGACCTGTGAGTCACGGCCAGTCTGTATCTACGGCCACAGCGACAGCGGGTGTGGCAGCTACAACATCGCCCGCATGGCCATGGCCAGATAGCTCCGATTCGCATGCACAACCTTCCTGGCCGGACTGGCCTGGTGCGAATCCCAAACAAGAGCTTCCCGTGCCTCCCAGCAACTGGGTCTGCAAGAGCTTTTGTTGCTTGGTCTTTGGCGTCTTCAGTGTAACCTAAACATCTATACGAAGTCCAAATCTGAGGTCCTGCACCAGAGCCTGTCCTGCCCGCTTTGCCGGAATGGATTTCTTGGCTCGACTACAAGGCGGCCTTGGACACTGGCAAGGCTGGGACCCTGGCAGCTCCCCAAGGGGCAATTTCAGGAGGCCCTGCCAAGCCAACTGGACGACGAAAGGCGTTGTTGATTGGCTTGAATTATCCTGGCACTGCAGCAGAGCTGCGAAATGGTGGCAACGACGTTGAGCGGGTGGCAGCTGTTCTGGCTAGATTAGGGTTCCCGGAAGAGTGGACCTTGAAACTGACTGACGATGCACCTGCATCACCAGAAGTTGCTCCGACCAAACGCAACTTTATCGGTGCCATGCGCTGGCTAACACATAACCTTGCACCCGGTGATGTCCTTTTCTTTCATTTCAGTGGTCATGCGACTCAAGAAGATGATGAAGGGAACGTGCCAGGCGGAGATGCGCTTTGCCCAGCTGATTTCTCGGAAGCCGGCTCCATATCGTCAGAGCTAGTGTGCAAGATGCTGGTACAGCCTCTGCCGCCATATGTCAGACTCACCATGCTTATCGACTGCTGCATTCCGTGCTTATGTCCAGAGCTCCCGCTGCTGTATGACCTGCAGCAGGACAGATGGGTTCTTGGCAGCGCGACAGCCTCACATGGTGATGTGATCTGCTTGGCGGCAGTGGGCTCGGAGATGACCATGGAAGATCTGCAACAGATCCGTGCGGCTGAGCAGGGGCTTGTCACCAGTGCTTTTCTTCAGGCCATGCAGCAGCTAGCACAACAAAGGAAGGGCCCAGTCACCTACCAAGAGCTTGTCTCGGAGGCGAGCCAACATCTTCAGCCGTATGCCCACAGAGGTTTGCAGCTGTCTGTAACGCAAATGTTTGATCCTAACGTCCGAACTTTTCGTTTCTTCGATGCCATTCAGAGCAAGGTGCGCTAATTCCGGGAAGCCTAGCTGTCTTGATGGGATATCAGGCTGTTGCAGAGGATAGTCGTTCGATTCACTAGGCGGCCTCAGCAACTGCATGTATGACTTGTGTTCGTGTTCAGTACAGTTGAAATGAAATGTAGTCTTGCTTGTGATTGGCACCCTGCCCATGGATTGCAAGCAGTATGTTTCACTCAGCGTGGCCACCGCGCCAGATGCATTCAAGATGCCAAAAGGATGATTAGCCTCTGCATTAATGAGCCTTTGATGAGTCCATGGTTTACTGCCGATAATGTCCTTGAGCTTGGGGCTGCTGTGATTCTTGCAGAGATGTTGCGTCATGGCCACTGGCGTTGCGATGTGCGGCCTGCAGGCGCGGCTGATGGAGTTTCACAGCTCCATGGAGCTGACCATGATCATTAATGCCCTACACTTAAAGCTGTGTCAGAATCGGATCTCCGCACATAAAACGAAGGCAGGATGACCTTCCGTAAATTCTTGCTTGTTCCACTTGAAGGGACAGGTCTATGACTGCAAGTCATTGCCAGCAAATGTCTGCAAGAGCAGCAGGTGCTGCACGCTCCTTTGCTTGCCAAGGTTTACTGAGCTACCTGTAAAAAAGATAAGACAAGTCACATGTTGGCCATGTTGCCGGCAAAAAGGCTGTGAGCAAGCTGCGGATCACTGACGAGGACATTGCAGTTGCATGCATGTGTGTTCACAATTTGACACCGTGCTGGAGAGGACCTGTTCAGACGTTTTGTGCAGCTTGCATGTCCTTCATGGATTCGTGGACGCTGCGCTCTTGAGTTCCAGTTTGCGATTCTGTTTTGCACCTTTCTGAAATTGCTGCGCTGTGCTGTACTTTGAAATGCGTCGCCCCCGACACCAGCCAGGTAAGCCACACCCAGAGTCGCTCGCATCTGAGCATGTTCTGGTGTTCTGCTGCGGAAAGGGTGCTTTATTGCTGTTGCATTTTTATTGCACAGACGCAACATAAAGCCAATAGTGGCAGCCACGGCCGCCTGCCAATGTTGTATGACGGCCGACCCCAGACTGGCCTCTCAATGTTTTCCTCTTCACATGCTTGTTTTATGCAGCAGCACGTATATGCCAATGCGGCCGAGGCATGGGAACTGAAGCCTTCCATGTGCGAGACATTTCTGCAACAGCCTTGGAAAGAGCCACGGTAGGTTTTGACATTCTCGAGGTGTTGAAGCCATCCTGCCGCAAAGCATTAGTTGTCATTCTGTGCCTGAGGTGATTGTTGGGGCCCTCGCTCGCGTGAACTGTAGAATGCTCAGAAATTCAATTTTGGGATCACATTGGCAAGTGTGCCATCTTCTCGTAAACCACAGATGTGTCCCCACGGCTTTTGCCTTTCGCGCCACATGTTTCTCCAGTCAAGCATAATTGATGTTGACTGGCCATCTGCGCTGCACAGCATTGGTTAGCAGCCCAGTGTGAGGCGTGGATGCGAACACCATGAGCCGATTTGCGGATGGTTGCGTGCAAACCCTTCCTCAGGCCTGCTGCAATGTAGACACATCAGATATCACAAGCGGTTGTCAGCATCTTCGAAAGACTGGTGGATCTTTCTTGACTGCTGCGCTTTGATTCTTGACCTGGCCTGCTGGCTAGGCGACACCCTTGGAGCTAGCACGGCTCATGCATGCCTGCATGTCCGATGCTTACCACATCCTTGCAAATCCTTCGTCACCCGCGGATAAATCTGAGATGTTTGATCAGAGATGTTTTTACGGGTTCTCCTGAGTTCGTCTGGCATGAGATGGCAAGAATCTCAGGCTTGTCAGTCGCCGTGCTGCTGTAGCGCTTAGGAGGTAATGTGGACATGAGGCAGGATTCGTCTTGCAGCTTCAGTAGATATGACGTGATAACATCGTGTTCCTGGGCCTTAGTCTACCAAAGCTGTCAGAATTCTTTTTGTTGAGCACAACCAGACCTTATCCCTCCCACTTGGTGCGTGTTTGTATTCCTTCAATAGCTGTCATCATTCTCTGTGGCTGAAACCCTTCAGCTCTTTCCCTCCCCTCCCTGTGGTGAGGGTGGCTGTTCTCCTGCCACAACTCCCAGCACTATTTGCAAATGACTGTCACCCTGCAGCAATGACCTGTTTGTCCTCATGGTGCAACCAAAACTCAATATGATTGCCTAAAGCTTGAAGAACTCCAGTGTTGAGTTGTTGTTCAAGGTGGGTCAGATTCTCCACCCTCTCGCCTGTGGTGTGGGTGGTTTTTGTCTCTCCCCGTATGACGTTGGCGTTTCTTAAGTCTGCAACATCAGAAAACAAGACAGTTGCTGGGATCGTGTCCAGGACACCAGCCCTCCTTGTGACTGTTAGGACTTTTTAAGATCTGCGACGTCAAAAACAGTAACCGTTAGGAGGATTGACCATCACCATGCCTGTGACGGTTGGCACAGTTGAGATCTGCATCATCAAAAAAGCCATCAGCAATCACACAGAAGAGACCTCAGGAGGCCTCAAATATGAGGACAGTTACGAGTATCGTGAGCTGGACACCCACTATCTCTGAGTGGTCATACTTTTGAGAGGCCAGGCCAGGGGCGGTGAGGGATCGTATATGGGGTCTTTGGGGAAACAGCAGACTGTTGAAGTGGATCTTTTCGTGCTTGCTACGTGTAACTCTAGGTGGTGCAACTACGGACGAGATGCCAGCCGAGGAGCGTCTCCTGTCATACACCGGATCTCTTCACGGCCTGCGTGCTGCAGAACCGTGAGCAGGCTTGTAGTGTTCAGTTCGCCTGTGTCGGCTGGCATCATGTGACAACTGCAGCCAGACTACGGGCATACAGTTGATGGTGCGATGACCAGGATCTTGGTAGTGTCTTCTTGATAAGAGCGTGGCTTTCCCAATTATTCCGCCAGCTTCATGTCTTCTGTGCTGGCTCCGCTGCTTGCAAGTGCGCATAATACCTTGGAAATACTGGTGCCAAACGTAATCATGCATCTGCTCGTTGTGCATTGTCGGGATTCACGCTGTAACGGAGTTAGGCAGCCAGCATGGATCCGAGCGGCCTTTCTGCTGCGGCGTATGCCTTCGGCCAGTGCTTCGAGGCTCGGCTTGGCTACATATTCCTACAGATGGTTTGAATTCAGTGTTGAATTTCGAGGATTGGCATGCGCATCTGCTTCTTGGCACGAGCTTTGTCAAGGTTGCGGATGTGTCGCACGTCCGCTACTTGCAGAAGATCTTCAGACACCTGCGCATGGCGCGCCCTCCGAGCTCTAGCGCCGAGGGGAGTAGTCATACCATCTTCTTGACCATATCAAGCCTGATATGTCAGAGTCATCGTCTTTGTCAATTGCATTCTTTGCCAGGCTGCAGTTGCCAGCTTACCGATGTTCTTACCTCGCGAGATCGTGGCCACCTCAAGAAAAGGGGCCAGCAGTATGTCAATTGTCCGCCTGACATGTTTTTTGACCAAGGTGAGCCTACTCAAAACCTATGCTCGGTGGCAGATTACCTTTGAATGTGGCCACTTGCGCAAGGCACTGCATATGTCACAAACAACCAACAGCATGAGACTTCTTTGTGCTTCGTTAAAGCTTAAAAGAATTGTGTTCCTTGGCAATTCTATTTTAGATGAATCCGTGATAATCTTGGGGCTAGCTGGCAACTTCTTGCAGCAATGTCTGGTAGCCACGACGTCCTGCTAAGTCGAGACCAGCTTGCAGACTTTCTGATTGGCAGGTTGCAGAGCGGATGATCGCAACAAGCGGTCAGTTCGACCTTGACAGCGCTGCCATGCGGCCCAGTGCATGTGCAACGATGTACTTTGGCAAATGTCCAACATCCTGCAGCGCCCTGCACGAGATCCAAGGTCACAGGTCTTCACAATTTGGCGCTGCTGTCCTGCTCGGCCTGATTGTTTCGTGCGCGTAAACGAGTAGGCAAGTTTATCTCAGTACAGTGAATGCTTTCCTATAACAGCACAGCGTGCGTCGGGAGCTCAGCTTGCTCATTGGAAAAAAAACGAGTAGGCAAATAGAGAGAAGAAAAAGAGCGAATCTGTTCCCATCGTTGGCCCGGCTGCTATGTCAGCTTTGCAACCTTGACTTCTGCAACGCTGCAACGTGCCGTGAAATGGCCGGCAAATGCAGTACCATCAAAGATTCTGAAGACGTCTGGTCTTGGTGGGCCATCAACTCTGCTATGTTCAATGACCTTCTGAGTTCAAGCCTCAGAACGTTGCAAAACGGAGTAGGGCCAAACTGCACTCATCCCATGCTGAAGTGTCAAACAAGCCACATCAAATCAATTGCCCCCGAAGAACGACCGGTCCAATCCATGCCTTCTGATTACAGATGGGAAGCCTGTAGCTTCGCTCAGGGCGGATGACATTCAAAAACAACGTGCGATGATTGCGCGTACTGAGAATGCAGGGCTTGCTGCGACCACTTGAACAAGAACTGCTGCTGCAGCCAGCAGCTGCAACACGTGCTTGGTTTGGTTGTGTTGTGTGGCCATGCTTGAGCATTTGTCCTTGTCGCGGCAGGATGCAGCGGAACGCCATGCGCTCGGAGCGCTCCGCTGCGCTTGGGGCGGCCCGGGAGGCCTTTGTGCCTGTGAGGTTGACGGCTTTTGAGGATTCCTCGAAGGACCATTATGTTCTGAAAGGTCCCATTCATTATTTGGGGAAGGATCGGATGCTGATGCTGGCCGCATGTTCTGCAGGTTGCGGTCGCACATGCGAAGAATTAAGAATTGAATCCCAAAGACTGGTCGTTCAGTGAGCTGTAACATCTAGCCATGAGTGAGTCACGCCGGGTGTCGTTAAAAGTTTTGCATGTTGATCCACGAGTTCATCGTGCTGGGCAGTGTCGCTGCCAGCACCCTTGGGACCCTTTTTCTGGACTGATTCGGTCTGTTATTGTTGTCGTCGTTTCCATTTGTGCGTTTGTCTTTTCCTGATTCTTTGGAGTCGCTGGCTCTGTCCATGACACCTGGGGGCAGGTTGTTGCCGAAGCAGGAAGGAATCTGCTCGTGCCTGTGGGGGGCCCGGTGACATGTTCATACGCTGCAGGCGAGGACGGACTTGTTTGAAAATGTTGGAAGTCATTCGCTCCATAACTGTCAGATAGCATGTGGCAGCGACACACGCTGTCTGTTTGATTGAAGTCCTTCTTCCGAGCTGATAGCAGTGCTCCAAGAGGTATCGGGACCATCCAGCATTCATGATGTAGTTTGTCTTGCACATCAGAGAGATCGGACACAACCCTATGGCCAACTCTAGAAGACTTCTCAGAAGCGGAAGTGGAGCCGCCGCCATGGGGCGACCCAGGAGGCCAGGCCAGGCGCTTCTGTACACCGCTGCAACGTTCAGCGGGCTTGTTTTGCGTCTTGGCAGTTGTCATGCAGAGGCATCCAGGAAGTGCTGGCTGCTATGCACAGCATTGATAAAGCTCTTCCAGCTTAGGCTGTCCCGCAGCTGGGCCTTCGTGCGCCTCGCTGCGCAGCCGCTCCTCTCACGGCAGCCAGCTGACTCCGGCGCTCGCCTTCGCTGGCCAAAGTGGATCGCTTAGACTCCCCATGCTGCGAGTCATCGAGGAAAAGCATGCCAAAGAGAGACCTTGGGGTGATTGACTGTGGTATGTTGTAGTCTACACGTAAGATGTGCCAGGTGGACAGGCCGACGAGCTGCTGTCCTGCATGCAACCGCACAGGTGCGCCGCCTTTTGAGATGGGATCCTGGAAGATCTCAAGTAACAGCGCATGAACATCTTTACTCAAAGGGCCAATCTGCCACAGTCAATTTGCACTAATTCGCAGTTGTTTACACCTTGCTTGCGATGCCACTAGCAGGCTTGCAAACCCTGAGACTGCTATTCCCGCAGGCCACGGAGGACTTGACCAAGCTGCAGGACTGCTGAGAAGAGCAAGTTGAGTGAAGGGCTAGTTTGGGAGCTGGCAGCCTGCCCTTCGCTTTAGGGCATCGGGTTTAGATCTCCCAGGAGTGGATGGAAGAAGGTGGAGCCCCTTCGTCTGCGGTCCGCTTTGTTGACCTTCCGGGCTCTCGGGCAGCATTCTGACAGAGGACAGGTCTGCAATTTTTGCAAGATGACAGGACGCACAAAAGTCTGAATGGTTGCCGTGCTGGGATGTTTGGGATGTCGTCACAGGAAGCAAACCACGTTTTTTTTCTTTTTTTTTGGTAAGGGTTCAGTTAATTCATCATTCACTCCTTTTATTCAACATCTTCCGGTTCGGTTCGGTCTTTTGTTTCGTAACTTCCAGTAGATCAAATGGGGACGGAGGCAAACGATTTTCCAGGCCCTGCAAACATGATTTGTGAAGCCCAACTCACAGATCTCACTTTGTGACAACAATGCTAGGAGGCTCCTGCCAAATCACAGTACTGTAGTGACAACAGTAAGACTGAGTGGAGCGTCATTGTTTTCCGGCCCCTGGCAGAAAGGTGATGGTGTGACGCAAGTTGGAGCTGGGTTCGTGCTGGGTTCAACAATTCGGCTTTGGCTTTGGCGGTTCTTCGGTTCGGCACAAACCTGATGAACCCTGTTTACTGTGCCACTAGTCTTAGAGCCATGCACCCTTAACACCACCGCGGCCTAGACAGCTGAACCCTCAAAACCCTCAACTCTAGACTGCTCAACCATGAACCCCCTTAAAGTTCCTTCACTCTCCAACAGTTCAAAACTCCACCAAAACAATAAAACTCCTGAATCCTAGAGCAAGGCAAATCCTAAATCCAAGGAGCCGTTAAGTCCAAAGATGTTGTCAGTGGCATTTGCATGAGTATCTTCAATCCTCCTACCATTGCCAAGGGGCAGTTCAAGCTGCCACAATGACCGTGAATCAACAACAGTAAAAAAGCAGCAACAAAAAGATGATTCTCCGACTCCACGTGGCAGATTCTTGCTCAATATTCCTAATGTCTTCTTGCAGCTGGCTTACAGCCGGGGTTTTGGGGTGAGGGTCTGACTCCACAGGCCCGCCCAGCTCTGCTTTGCTCTGCTTTCAAACGGCGGCAGTTTTGCTGGGGAGTCTTGCAGTTGTGAGCCGAAATCACTGCCGTTTGAAAACTTTTGGCGATGCCCATGCTCTCAAGCCAGAGCATGCTCATGCTCCACTGCCAGCATTATCAGTGGGGCTAGTCGTTGATATCATGCAGTTGGTACCATGCATATACTCACTTGCACATCATAGTCGGCAACCATGCCTGTTTGTGTGTAGATGCTGAATTGCCGGTACCATGACTTCCTTTCTTCTTCTTGCTCTATGTTCATCAGCCTTACTTGCGTGTCTGCAAGGGTCGCCGACTACTGTGTCGCAGCAAGATTTAGAGGCTATGTGACACTGTAAAACTCCCTGAGCATTCTTGAAGTTGCTTGTGGTGGAGTACCTATTGCAGGCGCTGGTGAGGAGAAAATTGTTGCGCAATTTGAGTTGTCAACTTGTTCGTCTAGCTGACTACAATTCTTGCCTGCCCATTGGCCTGCCAAGTGGCTTGGGAGAGGTCTGAGACGTAGAAATTTTGGTGGGCAGTATGGCAAGTGGCCACCAAGCTTGAATTCTCCCAAGCTGTAATCCCCCCAAATGCCGAGACTTTGTATTTGCCTCAATTCACCCCACACGTTCTGTGTGCCCCTGTTGTGTGGCAGCACCTGCCACACTTCAGGCTTCAAATTCAGCCTGGTTGCTGGAGAAGATGGTGTCAAGGCAGGCGACGTCTTGCTGCGCGTGCCGGACTCGATGCACATCTCTCCATCTTCAGTACGTCTCAAGGCGACAAATGGCATGGAGTCGCGCAAAGCAGCAGTGCCATACTTTGTTTCCATGACTGCAAACCTTGCAAGCCCCCAAAGCCAAGCAGTGCCCCTGTCTCTGTGGCTCTGTTGCACGTGCCCAGGCTCCTCAGCACTTGGCAAGGCTTTCGAGCCTCTACAGTTGGACGACAGCGCAGCTTTCCCGCAACCATGTGCGGCCATGTTTGTTTGTTGCAAGTCGTGACGGTGAGGCCATGCTGGCTGTGGGCCTCCTTGCTGAAGTGGGCAAGAAGGAGTCCAGCAAGTTCTGGCCATACCTGAGGCCACATCACTGGCGATTCAAGCAGTGTGCGCTCCTGAATGGTAACCTGACCAGGATACTGCCTGGCGCGAATGATCTCCACATTCCACTTCTGTGGCCAGAGGAGGACAGAAGGCGCTTGGTCCCATACGTATGTGGGCGACGCGCATGATACGTGTCCAACAGGGCTTCGTCAGTAGTGAAGTGGTCCATTCCAGCCCTTTGTTGAAGGCGCCTCCTCGCGGGGAGCCCGCTCGAATTGGCGGCGGAACAGCAACAACTGGGCTTGCGGGAGTTCCCTGGCAGGGCTGATCCATGGTGGTTGATCATTGGTTCCTGCATTTAGTGAGCATTAGGCAGTGGAGCGGCATCCAAGCCATGGCCAAAGACGTGCCTGAGTTCTCAGCCGAGTTGACGGAGGAGAGGATTTCCGCTGGCAGGGTTGTGCCGTTCCCTCCCAGCCACCAGACCCAAAATAGAAACATGGGAATGGCATGGCACAAGAGTAAGGAGGTCACGGTGACATGCTCTAGATGTGGCCCCTTCAGGAGGATTGGCTCTGGGCACATGCCATAGTTCTGACTCGCGCACTGCCCTTTGGCAACGAGCTCTCGCTGATACCGGGCCTAGATTTGGCCAACCATCAGCTCGGGTCCAACAACACCTGCTCCATTGGTGTGCACCTCTGTCTGTACGAAAGAAGAGCTGCTTCCCGGTTTGCTGCCAGACTGAGTAAGAAACAAACAACTGGAAGACCCGCACAGCAACTAAGTTTGTTCGGGTGGTAGCGCATTTTGCGAGCTTTACTACAAACAGGAATTCATATCGATCGATTCTGTTTGATTTGTTTACGCGCGGAAATCAGGGCTGCGCCGGATGGTAAAGTGGTCGAGGCCACGGAATCCGCGCAGCTAGAGGCTGCGAAATGTGGGAAAAGCCTGCTGACAGTCTGACAGTCTGACAATTGGGCAGCGGTTCAGTTCAACTCTTGCTCTCGAGATTCACCCATTTTGATTTCAACGCTTGCCAGGGAAAAAATCCTGAAGCTGTTCTGACAGCAGGCCTGTTCCCGGTTCCCATTGGACAGAGTGCAAGCTGACAAGACAAGCGAGACTGTGATGCCCTCTTTTCAACTTTTGTGTGAGTTCAGTGCATGCTGGCATGCACCTCGTCGAAGTTGCACCTTGTCGAAGTTGCCCCTCACCAGCTGTGAAGGCCGTGACCATGCAGCTGGCGAGCAGGTCTTCATCGACTATGATGGTGGTGTTGGTCTTCGCCTGGCATGGGAGATGGTGCACACGTATGGTCTCGAAGCATTTCGTAGCAACCTTTTGGGGTTTGTCAGTTTGTACTCAGTAGCAGACTCCAGACGGGTGGGGCTCAGTGCACTTTGGACAAGACATTCCGTCACCATAATGTCATCATTATGTAGATCATGTAGATATGTGCCAGCCAATCAAGGCTTCGTGCCCAACAACATGCCCGCCTACGCTGGTAGGCGCGGTGCGCGGGCTTAACTTTTCGCTGTGTATTGCACAGTTTTCCAGAATTTCCGCGGCACCCTTTGGTGTAGGTTTCAGCACCTTGCAAGGCATTCTCCTGGCCAGGGCTAGGGATTTTCCAAGTTGTCCAACAGCGCCAGGCCAGTGTTCTTCGAAGGGGTCCAGGCCTGCGGATGGCTGTGAAAATTTTCCGCTCTTCCTCACAGCGATTCGGTGGTCGTAATGGGCTGCAAGCCAGACCTACCAGCAGAGGCCGCGGATCCCATGGCGCGGCAGAAACAAGCCCTCTTTGAGGCTCTGGGTGCAGACCCAGAGGCCTGGCAAAAAGTCGGAGGGGGACTGCAACTTCAAATGCTTGCCTGTGAGGTGTTGCAAGGCTTCTGGCATGAGGTGCGGCCACTTCCAGCCCAGCACCTCGACATGATTTGAATGTTCGCATTCAGTTTGCACAGTTGGGAGATGCCAGGCTGCAGCTTGCGTGCATTTGTAAGGTGCAGGGCTATGGCTCCCAAGCTTCGCCTCGCCCATTTGAAGCAGGAGGAGCCCAGACTCAGCTCCAAAATCAAGTACGCCAACGCAGGATTTGAGCATGAACCAGCGCAGGACGGGGAGATTGCCGCAGACCTCGCTGCCTGGAGAGCAGAGCCCAAGGCGCAAGGGGCCGGCCTGAGAGTTCTAAGAAAGAGCAGGTCGTGGCGCATGAAGCAACCGCAGCTGATGGCAAAGCCGACCCTGTGATTGTAAGCCTTGGAAGGGTGATCTCAGCTTGCAAGAAACATGTTTCGTAATGTCGTAGTGTACGAATCTTCGGTTCGCCTGAAACATCGGAACATCCCAAGCTCGAAGGCCACTCTCCAGGCCCTTCAGTCGCCTATCAGCAAGGACCAGCAGTGGCAGAGGTTATCTATTGGTCAGGAAGTCTGGAAGTGTTGTCAGGTCATATCTTGTTTGAAATTGTAGCCATCAGTGTAACCCTGCAAAGCAATGGCTGGCAGCTGACAGCAGGACACGGGCATCAGTAGTACTGCAACTGGCTTCTTCGTTTCAGTGCAAATCTCGATTTTTTGTGCCGAATGCAGGAGAATGAAAAAAAAGTTGCCGAGCAGGCCTCCAGTCTTAGCATTTTACTTCCTTGACACAGCCTTGTTCGTGGCATACGTGGCGCTCTTTTGCTGTTTGAAGGGCAGCCGATTTTCACGCTGTGGGTGAGATGATCGCCCTCCTTGTGCCAGGTGGTGAACACCTGCACGGAAGCGCTAGCAGAACTGCCCGGAGAAGAAGAGCTCAAAGAAAAAGCTCTGATGCCGCAGACAGCTGACGAGGCGGCCTGTGAATTGAATGACCGGTTAGGTTTAGATTGTAGGCTTGTGCGTTTCAGGCATAAAGCATCAAAGGGAAACAATTGAGGACAAGCTAAACATCAAAACAAAGATGGGCAGCACTGAGCAACGGACAGTACGCAAAACCATACCTCTGTTGCCCTACCGTTCAAAAGCTGCATGTTTCCCTGTAGTAGTAGCTTCGCAATGTCTGGAAGAAGAGCTTGGAAGGAGCCTCTCCAAGTGCGAACTCGCTTGGCGGTGGCTTGGCGAGCAAAGCCAAGCACAAGTAAGGATTGTGGGAGCGGATACCTCCACTTGTTTGCCAGGGTGGTTTCTGTAGCTGCCCGCAGCAAGCATTGATTTGCCTTGAAATGGCATGCCGATGTTCACACTGCACCTCTCAAGCTCATTTTGCGCCACCAGCCAACATGTGGAATAAGGCCCGGGTGCTTCTGGGTGAGCGGCTTGCATTGGAGACTTGCGTCCGTGAGTGGACAGAAGCCTAGTATGATCAGACTCTCCAGCTTGACTGTAGACTAGAGCTGCTATTGCTTAAATAGCTGAGAGTTTGTTCACTCTATCGTGAGAAGTGCTCACGCGAGCCCCGATCATGAGGAAAAGTGACCATCTCCGCAGATGTTTTGATGCTAGCAAAGTGCTCGCATCCTGCTAAGCTGACGCGAGGGTGTCAGATAATTTTTCTTATCAAGGTACATCTCCTGCATTCCTCTGCTGCATCTTTGGAATCGGTCGGTTTTGGCAAATGGAATGTGCTGTACGAGCATTGACAACTGGAGAGCCTTGCAAGCTTAAGAAGGAGCAACCTTGCCACATGCTTTGGGGTGGGCATTTTCTTATGAGGAAACTTCATGAGCTTCCGCAATCCTTGTTCAAATTATGTTCGGAGTGATGCTCCTATGGCTCGATTGTTTTTTGTAGTACAATGTGGGCACGAAAGGAGGATCAAGCTACTGAAGCCACAATACTGTAGCCGCAGCATACCTCCAATTCCATGGTCTTATTTTAGGTAGACCCCTCACCCTGTAATAGTGACAGAATAGAAATAGAAGAGACTTAATTTAATCACCAGAATCATTGTCCCGCTATCCCTGTATAACCCCCATATACATACCCTATTATACTGCTTTTTCTTTTCCATTATCCCTATATAACCCCTATACAACCCTATATAACCCCTATATCATACAGTAGTTTTTTCTTTTCCAAATTACCCTGATATGATCCAGTTCACCTAAGTTTTTTTGAATTTGGGCCAAGGTGTGGTCCGCAGCTCGAGCCAATGAGCTCGACCTGGCAACATTGCTCAAAGCAGCAGAGGCTGCAGTCGACGCTTTGCAGCAGATCCTGGCATTTGAGTCACCTGGGTTTGTGGTGCATCAGCCTTTCTGCTAGTGTGCTGCTGCCAAGGATATAGCTTCGAACTCTTAGCACTTGGACTTGCTCAAGTAATCAATGTCGAGCTTTGAGAGAACAGCAAGTGCCAATAGCCATGGAATCAGAAAGGAAGTTGGATTTGTTAAGGAAGCGTAAAGGAGTAAGGAAGGGGTATTTGGAGTGTGCATGACCTCTGCCCAGGCCCTTGGCGCTGGTGGCCCGGAGCTTCGCAGCCTCGTCGCCGGGGCGGCGCTGCGCCGGCGGAGCGAGCTCGATGGGTGCCGCGGCTTGTAGCGACGTGTGCTACTTCAATCCTGCCGAAGTACCAATATGGTGAGTACAGGTTTGTGTTTTTTGTCTGTCAGAGGCCGACAGCTCTGGCTTTCTCAGAGCTGCTGAGCCAACTTGGCTTACATCCGGAGGCCCGTTGCTTTCACAAAAGCTATCGCTGGCATAAACACACTTCATCAACAACTAACGCATGAAAGTGCAGAGAAGTGCAGAGACATATTATTGCGCGAAGCAGTATGCTTGCCGCAGGCATGCACCATGCTAGCAGCGTCTAGCTTGCGTTCGACAGGACGACCTGATGCTGGTGTTGGCAGACCTGACGACACCGGCACTCTACATGTATTGACCATTACGACGCGAGAGGCAACACGCGAAGGAAAAAAGCAAGGCAGCATAGATTTCTGCTCCTAACCTCTCGTGAAGCGTGATATTTGTGCTTGGCTGTCTAGCATCCCGGACACACTTTTCATGACTAAACTTGCATTCGTTTCGTGGCCCAGGCATGGGTGCCAGAAGCTGCACGCAGTGTAGTCCCAGTCAGTCTGAGAGTGCAAGTCTGAGTTGATGTCAGACACTTCCATTCGCGCAGCTGCTTATCTGCTTATGACAACGATTCGTCAAGCAACTGGATGTCTGCACCCTGGCACTTTTTGCTATGATCCCTACAAAGGTCCAGATTTACATCTCAGATTGTATACCAACCTTGACACCTTCTAAGCTCTGTATTCGCAAAGCCCGATGGGGCCCACAGTCGCACAAAATTGAGCAAGTTGCTTTCTTTTCAAGAATGCGGCGATCACGCGCGAAGGCAATGTTTTCAGGGCTGCGAGCTTGATCTGCAAGAGTGCATTTCTGCAAGCAGGCTTCTTTTGGTGGCACGTAGCTGCGCGGCAGATGAGGGGGGAGTGGAGCCTGGTTTGGCTGGCAGGCTGCATTGTTCGCCTTGGCGGCTCTGATTTTTTGGAGGCCTGCTCAGCGTCCTGTGAAAGAATCACATGACTAAGTGCACGTTGCAGCTACAGACTCCACCGTCCCGCCTTGAAGGTTTTCCAGTTTCTTGACCAGCTTCGTTGCACTACTGGCGACATTGATCCGGCTTGCATCCCTTGACCGCAAGTGTTGCTTCCTAGAGGCAGTCCACCCCAACTGCTGGGATGCCCCGCGCAGAATTGCTTGCCAGGCTGGAGGGCGATGTCGGGGTCGCTCCATGCAGGCATGAGCAGTCTGTTGCTTCGTATAAGAACGTCCGACTTTCCATGACACAATGGTTTCAGCATGTTTCATCAAAAGAGTTGCAGCACCCTCGGCACAGCTTCGACATTCGAACCCCAGCCGAAGTTTGCGGCTGTGCGCCAGAAGCTTATGATCAGTGCACCAACATCTGACCGACTGCCTGGGCGTCACGTGAACTGAATGCGTTCGCTTCTGCGTGACTTCTTCCCAACGTGGGCATTCAAGAAAAACCGTCAAATTCGAAATGCTAATTAATGATTGGGAGCAGGAGCTCAATGCTCCAGAGGGGCAAGGAGCGGTAGAGCAAACTCCAAACTTTTCAGCGACGAATGGACCAACTTGTTGTGAGCCAGATCAGATCCGCTCAAGATTACAACAAGGTTCACCAACTAAAGACGTAATCTTGCAGTGCATTTCCGCTCTTCTCTACCAGCCTCGATGGCACTGCCATTCTGGAATTGTATTGAAAGAGCAGTGACACTTAGGCTGTGGCTGCTGCTTCTGAGGCTCTGTTGGCCGTTTATAGCCTCATCCAGAAGATTCGGGGTCTGTGGGGTTTCCATTTGGTCTGCCATTCATTCCGAGAATGTGTGCTTCGTTTCCAGAACTTCTGTGCAAGATAATCTTGCAGCTGCAAGATGTGCAAGTTGCTCTGACGACTTCGTGCCTGTAACCTGGACGACGGGAGGAGCATGCATGGCAGCGCTTTTCTGATTGGGTCGCTGCCAGAGGTGGCGATATGGTTGGCAGCTTAGGCTACATGTCGTTTGAGCTGCTTCTGAGCTGGGCAAGTCAAAGCTGTTTGTGCTCACACAACCAAGTCTTATGCCTACCCTCCAGACCAGGCCAATGTGGAGATTGCAGACATCGATGGATTGCCTGAATCTCAGCTGCGTACCATCTGATCCGTGAACTGGCGACCGCCAGAGCATGCCAGTCAGAATCCTCAAGCTGTCAACGCTGACTCTTGCGTTTTTATGACAGGCATTCCTGGAGCATTGCCAGCAGTAGTGCGAATTCAACTCCCCCTCCCTGTGTTGAGCTCGTGGTTTTGGGTAGAGGCGCGGCCTGGTTGCAGCGCGTGACATTGAAGAGAACTCCTCCATCGCCTTGTTCTGAGACGTCAGTCGGGGCTTAGCTCTTCATGTCATACTCAGGATGAGTTAATTGAAGTATGAACCTGCAAGCATCTCGATTTGCCCTGTCATCGAGCATCGCATGCCATTAGACATTTGGGAGAGAAGGCCTCGCCTCAAGGGTACAGAACATGTGGTGGTGCTCCTAGAGGCCTAGAGTCTGAAGACTAGTCAGGCTTCCTGCTGAGAGTTGCCTTGGCCAAAGGTGGAGATACCACTCACTGCCTCCGTAGACATCTCGGAGCCAGGGACCGCAGCTTTCCATGTCTCGCATCGGATGGTACAGACACGTCAAACTTGAGCCGGCGCGTAATCCCTTCACAACGATAAGTCCCATCCTCACTCCCCTTCCAGGTACACTAACACTTTCACGGGCTCGCAACGGCAGGGTTTTCTTTCCCGGGGACCTGTAGCCTACAGTAGCCTCAGAAGCCAAGTAAACATGCGTATTCCAATCAGGCTAAAATCAGCTATAGCAGCTTGTTCCCAATTTCCCCAAAATTTGGCCACAGTTCTCAGAAAATGGGCAAATGTTGGTTTAAAACTGAGAGAATGGATTCCTCTAAGAACACTGCAGAAAGAGGGGGGACTTGGAAGTATCTACTACCCCTGCAGGAACGAGAAGGATCCCAGCGCTCCGGCCCTGAATCTGCTGAAGCCGCAGCCTTACCATTCCTTCGAATTCAGATGCTTTTGCAGTAGGAAATGCGATCTAAAGCAGGCCATAGCCTCTTCATAGCCAGTTGTGCAGCTTGCAGGTTCCTTGATGACGAAGTGAGAAGCCGAGACTTTTGGGCAAGTTGTTGTCATGAGTTGCAAGCACGCATACAAAGGAGTGTCATGGCAGCGCATGCAAATCTTTGTATGTCAGCTTTGAGTTTGCTCTGTGTAAGGAGTTGCAGCCGTACATGGATCTTCTGCCAGGCCCAAGCATGAAGAGTGAGTCTGCCATCACTGGCTTGGTAGCCTGCATGCACATGGTAGCAGCTGCAATTGCCATGGCCAGGGATTCAATCGGAGTACGTATCCAGATTTGACTAGTTGTACTCGTCTGTGGTCTCGTTGTTTATTCGTTACATTTCGCTGCGACCTTTGTGCTTACATGACTCTATGCGCTTCTGTGAGTACGCATGCTGCGCATGGTTTCTAGCTTTGTGCAAGTAAAGATAGCTTCCACACCCTCCAGGACGGACATCTCCGGACATGAGCAGGATTGGTTCGTTGGCTGTCCCGTCTGGGCTTCGCCGAGTCGTTGCCAGCTGTGTTCCAGACATTTGGTAGGAAGAGCTGTGCAAAGTAAGTCGCTTCACTAGTAACACATGACCTAAAAGAGGTGCACGGAAAGTGCGAGTTCCCTCCTGAGCAGCCTTTGCTGTTGCGAAAGCTAAGATGACTGTTTTTTGCTAGGGACCTTTATTTACGGAGCAGGAAACTTCTGAACGCCGAAGCCTTGGCTCCAGGACGGGACTGTACAGAGCATGTCTCAGGGTCCGTGTGCGACGAGGATTTCGAGGTCCGGGCAAGAAGCGACGGAAGATGAGCAGCAGAAACGCAGCAGCAAAGATTTGTGTGAACACGAGCTGACTGAAAGACTGCGATCGACCAAAACCACTTGCTCCTTCACCACCTCTTCCTCAACTCGAATGATGACACATCGAGGAACGAGCTCGTCCAGATCGAGGTCCAGCTCTGCTTCTCTAAGAGAAGATTTTTACGATGACGCGGAGAGTGCCATCTCTCGTGGCCGCACTCCCAGCCCTTGTCCTTCAGATTCCGATGGTGAGACTTACTCCCACCATTTCCATTTCCACGTCCACGATAGGAAAGGCTCCTCTCCAGAACACAGGCCAGCAAAGGTTGATCTGAACTTGCTGGACGATTTATTTGAAGACAGGATTCCTTGATGCCATAAGGGCCTGGGCCTTGACGTTGAAACACCTAGCTGTTGATGGCATAACACGCAGCAAGGTGTACCTGTACAGATGACGCAGACTCGCGAGATTCGGTTTCACAAGCGTTTTTCAAAACAATCTAAAATTTAGGAGTTAAAGGGCGTGCAGCATCCCGAGCATCGATGATGGTGCCGGCTGCGAGTCCAAACAGCTTCCTGTTGCCCCAGCGGCGTTGCTCGGTCCGTTCGTATGACTGCTGCTCACATTGTTCAACACGGCGTCCTAAGCGGCGTCAGGCAAGCTGATGCGTTTTGGCTCAGCTATGAGCAGCAGATCCTCTCCAACCAGTGGAGAGGGTTTTCAGCTACACCTGGAACCTGCAACAACCTCTGTGCACAGGGCAATTCTGTGGAGGCCTTGACTTGCGACGAACGTAGTTAGTGTCTTAGGCAGGATGAGCAGTGCACACAGAAGGCATTTGCTGACTGTTCTTTCGTTCCAGCTGTCAAGTGCAAGCGGACATGTGATGACTTAGACTCAGACATGGTTGTTGTCAAGTGAGTCACCGAAGGCAGGATCAAGCTCCACAGAAATAATTCATTACAGTCCAATATTCTTCGACAAATTCCTGCATCCTCTTGATAAGAATCCGGAGGGCCGGATTCTGGCAAGCAACTTGGAGCAAAAGCTTGCTTGGATGAGAAAGAAGAGCATGGAGCTTGAAAGGTTGATGTCCCAAGCGATGAGCCCCTGTAGATCCCTGGAGCTTGCTAATTGCAGGATGCCTGACTTCTTCTCAGAAGAAGAGCTGAAGATGCTGTCCCGGCCCCGATCAAGCTGCCGTCTGTTGTCCACGTGCCAACTTAGTGAAATAAGCATAACCGTTCCTCGCATGTCTCTGGTTTCTGCATGGTGCTCCCTGTGCGTAGTTTATGCCACCCCCTGGAGGAACAAACAAACTCTACTGTGTACTTGCCGCCTTTGTAAGGCAGTGTCCTGAAGTTGTGGAGAAGACGCGCCGGAGACAGCTTGTCGGCTGCAAACAGCTGCTGCACTAGTGTTGCTGCTTCCATCGGCAACAGCGACTGAGGTTCGGCAGGGCCGCTAGTTACACTCAAGGGTTGCTTGGAGCATGCAGCTTGTGACATCTTATGACTAATCAAACCCTCACGGTTCGCAAGCATGGACACAAGCGCGGAAATCTTTATAAGCAGGTTTCCAGTTGCATTCCAAGGTGCTAAGTCACGTTCCACCATACATGCCTTTGATCACAGGTTTAAGGTCCAGAGTCTAGATAGCTGTTTCGATCGAGCGCAACTCTGAGGCAGCTGTGTGCAACCCGTGCCGCAGAGTGCAGGCACCAAGATATTGAAGCATGGATCGCTCTCCAGAAGTTTAGCGTGCATGCTTTTTGCCTTGCCTGAACGCCACTGCATGCCTCTTTCTCAACATTCCCAGACATTTGTGTAAGCGTCAGCAAGCCCGGCATTGCGAGGGTATCATGCCATTCATGTTGATCATGCAGCAAATCGCCAGGGTAGGTATGTAAGCCATTACTTGCTCAGGTCATCCTTGGACGCCGAGGATGTTAAGTGGGCACTGTGCACCGTTGCACAACGTGAAAGCCCTGGCTTTTGGTAAACGTTTGCCAGGATATGGCGCTAAGCCGTCGCTTGCCCAGGTGCCTTCTCTATGGTATCCCCCATCGATGGGCTGCTGCGCCTTCTCCTGTCTGAAGCACATCTTCTTTCAATCTCAAATGGTTCTTATCTCGCCTGCTAAGCCTTAGGCCGGGAATCGATCTGTTCAACCATGACGCGCACGCGTCAGCCACTTGGGCCACTGCAGCATGCTGCGTGTGCTCACAGCCACGAAAGGGCCATATTCAAATAGAACAAGTTGTTCTAACAGAGCAACAACGGCACCGGAAGCTGTTCACATGCTTGCGAGAGCTTGCAGGCTGCATGAGATGAGGGTGCGCTGGAATTTGGAGGGCTATGTGAATGCCATGTTCAAGGTGCGCTGATGTGCCTTCTGCACAGTGTGAGAACCAGCAGGAGGACCTCAGGCAAAATGCTGCAGATCCTCCCATGGCAGCACGGTTCAACTCCATGCTTTTTCACCTTCGCAGGCTTTGCTTTGTAAGACTGCTAATTGGGGTCAGACTTCGATCCTTGCGACGCCTGTGCGAGGTGGTCGCAAAGTCTCCAATAAAGAAAGGTGAAGAGGCTGAGTTTTGCTGAGTTTCGTACTCGTCCATCCCCAAAGCCTATTTATCCAGCAACGTCACACAATATATCTGAGCTTAGCGCTGGCGTCAACTAGTGGTGCTGACATAGCTGAAAGAACTCGTTTTCATTTGCATTGTTCAGTTGGCCGTTCTCGGTGCCTGTCGGTTGCAGATCCGGATTTGCTACGGTGGCAACCCATTCCGACCAGATGGCTGTGGTGGGGATTGTACCGGCGACATGGCCAGTGACCAAGAGCTGCAGAAGATTTTGTTTGGGGGTGTCACTTGTGTATGGGGTGAGGTTTTATGGCTCAATGCCTGATTTAAGTATCCTGGCTGCGGCCAGCGAAACTGATGTGGGTACACTGGTGCGGTAGTGTACTTCACATACACATTTTTGCAGTCATTCGCTATGGGTTAGGCTCTCACCAACGCGCAGTACCTGCAGCGGTACGGCTTCGTGGATGCTGCTTGACTTGCATCAGGAGAACATGTGTCAGTCAGGCGCGGAACGAAGATTCACATCCATGTGCTAAGCGCACCTGATACCGCAAAGTCCGGTCGAAAAAACCTCCTTGAGTATGGCGGGCGCATGTTCAGGTGTTCATGTGGCATACCTGGCCCCAAGGATTGCTTCGGCACGACCATGGTGGATGGCAAGCCGGGTGCACAGATTCAACAGGGTTGACCCACTTCACAGAAAATTTGTGTGCACCTGAGACTGGGATGTTGCAGTCAAAGAGCTTGAAGGGATCGTTAGACATCTCCTCTCCTACGGTTACGACGACTGCCGCTGCCACCGCCGCCGCCGCCGCCGTCACCGACACCGCCACTGCCCCCTGCCACCACCAGTGCTACTGCTACTCATACTGATACTAATAGTTACTATTACTATTACTTGTACTATAACTCCTACTATTGCTATAATTGCTACTACTACTACTACTACCACCGCTACTACTGCTGCTACTACTACTCCTCCTGCTTCTGCGGTGGCTGCTGCTGCTGCTGCTGCTGCTGCTACTGCTACTGCTACTACTACTACTACTACTACTACTACTAGGCGTCGCGATGCTAATTGATCGCAGTGTTTTTGGGCTTGCACAGTTTTGCGAAAAAATGCAAAAGTACTGCGTTTTACAGTACTTCGTGGGCATTGACTTGTTGATGTTGTGCAAAGTTGAGGGTCAAAAATTCCGGGAAACTACTTGTGGGTTGATTTATCAGGATGATAATCGATCGGTCTTTGTGGCCTTGAATGTTGGAGTAGAATTTGTCAAAAGGTTTGGAAGTGCTGTAAATTACAAGACTTCGTGCACTTCTATCATGTCCGGACTGCCCGTGTGAAGCGTTATGGCGTAAAACAAGGCGTTTTTCCGCGCCGCTGTCCCTGATGAGAACCGCATCTGCAGCAGAAGAGAGCCGGACTTTTTTGCCATCATTTGCGTCTGTTTCGCTGGAGTGAGAACCTAAGTGGCTGTGGTACTTCTCCTTGGTGACCACAGGCAAGTTTGAAAGAGGGACATGTCGAAGAGCTTCCTGCCCCAACAAGAGCGCTGCCCTGTCTGGTTCATTCTGCGGCAGCCATTGCATACCAAGAACACTTCGCCGACATTCCTCGGCCAAAAGTCCACGCTGAAAAATTAAAAGGTTCTGAGGGCCGTACAGGGAACTCTTTGCAGTCTGTAAACGGGACTTTACTATTAAAGTGACCTTAACCTTTTTGGATAGACAAAATTAGGAACCATGGAAAGCCAAGGACCTTGCCGCTGTTGTAGCAGTGCGGTGTGCACGCGCGGCCACATTTTGCACAGCTTCCCCACTTGAATTCTTTACAGTTACGGCGATTGGCCGGCAAAGTGTTCTC
>CAJNIZ010046216.1:0-47907 GCA_905231905.1 Symbiodinium pilosum | reverse complement strand
GCACTGCTCAGACGTCAGTGTTTCGCCCACGCGCGCGCGCGAACGCATGCGCGCGGCATGCCAATGTATTGTGTATCGCCGGACGCACAGGCGCAAAACGGGTTCCCGCCTCGGCACGCGTGTGCTCGAAGAGCTCGCAGAAGACGGCGTCGGCAATACATCACAGAGAGTAAAACGACATAAAACGACCAGAACACACGGAGCCGTATAAACGTCTGGTTCGGAGGCGCGTGGGTGCAAAGGCGCGTGCGTGCAAGCGCGACAATGTGCGTGGAGGGTCGCAGGAACGGCAAATGGCGGCTACTTACAGTACACGCGTGCGCATTGCGAATTTGAGACAAAAGGAGAAAAACCTTTGGCCCAGGGGAGCCCAACTTTTGGTATGACACATGTCGAACACCCTGCGTCTGGCCACCAGAACCAGGGGTGAAGGAAGGCCTGCTTTTGGCCGCCAGAACCAAGAGTGAAGGAAAGCCGGGCTTCTTTCACCCCGTTTTTGGCCACCAGAACCAGGTAGGTGTCAAGGAAGGCTAAGCTTCTTTTACCCTGCGTTTGGCCACCAGAACCAGGGGTGAAGGAAGGCCGGGCTTCTTTCACCCTGGGAGCCTGGCGAATGGACGGGGCTGAAACAGCTGCGGTGGAGGTGGGGCCTGGAGGGACACGCAGCAGGCGTACCCACCCTACCCCCCCCCCCCGGTTGTTTCTGGGCTGCAAGGGAGAAAAGAAGAGGGTTTTCACCCCCTCCGTCTACTGAAACCATCCAACACCCCCCAAGGTCGGCGGATTATCATTATGATTACCAGTGCTACTACTCTTACAATGATTTTTATTACTATTGCTACACTTCTTTGACAACTGTTATAATGATTCTTATGTCTTATGGCTATCGCCACCACAATGGCCACTGATGCAACAGCAAGAAGTACCGCTACTACTTGAGGCTGGTACAACCATTCTTGCCACCAGCGCTACTGTCCGGCCTCCTTTTTTTTTTTTTTNNGCGGTAAAGGGTTTCCTTGGACGAGCAAGACGTTGGGGACCGAAGACACATGAAACCAAAAAAAATGTGGTCAAGTATAGAGGCTAACAAGCGATCCAGGAGCACACAGCCAGAGGCGGGGGACCAGGAGGGACGCCAGGGTCTGGCAAGTGGAACCGGAGGCGGACGGACCTTTCCTACCGCAGCCGGTACCATAGTGGGAATTCTTAGGAAAATGTATTCATTCGCACGAAGTCCTCATGGTAGTCACCATAATATAGGCCAGGTTTCCTGGTGAGACTAAATTTTAGAGACCTCCGAGTTGAGTTTAAAAGTTTAGTTTTCGAATTTGGGAACTCGGAGGGGATGTGTTTTTTGGTGTGCAGGGCTTCAGCTTTGGGTTTCAAATTTGAGGTTGAAGGCTTAGGGTTCATTTATTTAGGGGTATAGGTTTAGGGTTTCAAGTTTCAGGGTGTGGGGCAAAAAGTCGTCTCCTTATGTCTTCTGTGTTCATGAAGCCAAGAGCCATGTTGCGAAGCCAAGCCATGGAGAGTCTCATGACCCATGGGTGCATGATGCAGAGCGCCGTGCCATCACTGAAGATCTTTCATTTGTACATGCTCAATGGCCATGAGGGCAACCTGAAGACAGTCCAACGGGCGGGACGGGTACCGGGACGGGTACCCTGCGAAGGGGAGGGGACAGGAGGGGCGGGCGTATAGGCTTTGGCCTTGGGGCCTCGGAGCCATGTGCATCTGAGGTGGCTTGTGAAGCCAGAGTCAGCGCGAATCCGCGAAAGTCTGGCGCGGACCTTAGCAACTCTTACTTTGTACCGCTCAAATACATCAACACAGATAGGCAGAGATGGTGACGTTCGGTCTCTTTTCGGCGTCATCTCGCTTCGTATCGCATGCTTTGAAAGCTCTCTCAGGCTGAAACAACCGCGGAGGAGGACGAGGAGCTCTTGTCCGATAGGCCGACTGCCGAAGCACACTATTGTTTGTTGTTTGCCGTGCAGCGCCTGCCCGACCGGGATGCTAATCAGCTCAGCTCTTCTTCCAATTGGTGCAGAATAGCGCTTCTCATCAGTTTAGCTAAAGTCAAGTCAGCACCTCCGCAAGACTGCCTGCCGCAGATCTCTGTCGATTGGAGCCAAGACAGCTGTCCAGTCTGCCCGGCTACTTGAGATGATGCTTAGCGACGCCTCAGATGCATGCACTTGGCTTTCATTGCCACACGTTGAAAGCAGCTGTGCCTTTTCTCTCCAGCCTCTTGCCATCGCCTGCTGGTGAGCTTCTCACGTCAGCAGCGCTTCCATTCCAATTCCAACTACTTGCAGCAGCTGTTGCTTTGGCAAGTGGTAGTCTCCCTAAACAGGGGGATCCCAATATAGAGCCACAAATACTACAATCTTTCTTGCGCCCCTAATTTTGGGAAATCCCCATTGTTTTAGAAGCATCCTCACGTACCCTGTTGCCAGGTTTCGCCGGCAGCTGAAAATTGCGCTAAAAGCGCAACAGGAGGCGCGCCTGTTTGGGGCACGTGCATGGCAAGTCCGGCAATGCCATCCCGTGGTCATATTCGAGCCTTGAACCAACAACCCGAGGCCGATGCTCTGAAAGCCAAAGCGGAAGCAGCAAAGAGCGAGGCAGCTCCTGAAAACTTTGTGGAACCCTTTCTTGGCAAGTGATCAGGCTCCAGATTGCTGAAGCATGTACAGGAAGTTAATGTTTTTACTCCTGCTTGGGGAGGAGCAGAAAGAGGCAGAAAGGAAAGCAAAGGAGCAAGCTGAAGAAGAGGACCGGCAACGCGGCTTGCCCCTTCCCTCCTTGGGTCAACCTGCGCTACAGTCCATATCAACGAGACTTGAGCACACTTTTGTCTGGCAGGCCCGGCTCAAGGAAGCCAACGCAGAGGAAGCACGGAAGCAGCTCTTTGCAGCCTTGGAGGCTGGCCAGCCGGCAACACTCAGGTGTTCCTCGGAGAGCGTTCACGGCAAGCATGTGTTTGCGCTGACATGCCGGGTATGCTAGCCGTAAATTGCTTCCAGAAACATCTTGAAAGCTTGCAATGAGCGCTTGGCGGCAGGAGAAGCAGTAAAGCGAGTTGTTTAGCGAGCGAAGCGAGATCAAGCAGGGCTGTTGCGGAGAAGCAGACGCAAGCCAGAGGCAGCGCTGACCTCACAAGACGACAGCCTCTTCTGGAGACAAAAACACGCAAAAATCCAGCGCGCATCGAGAAGGTAAAGCGGCTGAGCTTCCATGGAAATCGTCGTGCCACCTGCCGCAACATGGAGCTGGCATGCCATATTTGTAATACGTCGTGCTTGAAGCAAATTCTGAGGAATTGCCACCCCCAATGATGTGCCAATAGCTGCAAAGCTTGTTCAGATACCCTGAGCCGCAGAGTCAGAACCAGAACTGCATGAAGCAATACCACACAACCCCACGCAAGCTAGCATTCGCAATGCGCATCAGACCCCACAAGCACAAAAGTGGTTGCAGCCCCGTCACGCACCCACTCAGTTGCTGACTTACTGATCCCTTAAGCAGCGGCGCTGCAGTGACGTCCAGTAGCATACCCCTTTCAAGTTCAAAGACTGAGCGTATATACAGTTGTTGGATGTAAAGTCATTGATGAGAGCCTGCCAGCGAGACGCTGAGCCGTCCATGGCGGCAGCAGGCTGCTCCGCAAGGAGGGCTTGGGATGGCTTGGGAGCATGCGGATGCAATCGATGGCTTCCGAGAGACCAGAACGGATTATCCTTCTTTGTGGTGACTAGCTAGAGAGTTGCAACTGTGTTGGCTGCTAGGCATCCACCTCCTTGAACAACTTGAGAATGTCTCCAGGACATGAGAATGCGTTGGCATGCAATTCTGGCCGCAGCCTGAGGGTCAGTGTGCACTCGCCTGGTAAGAAGTTGATTTGAACACATTTTGGACGCGAGGCTTGAAATTGGTATGTTTAGCAGGGTCAAGGGATGTGAGTGAAGCGAGGTTTGGAAGACATGATGCCTTGATCTTGAGACGCACATGCTGTGTGGTCAATCAACAGGTCGAGGCTGGTGTTTCTCACCTGCGCGGTCATCATTGCTGCCTGCATCCTATCCGAGGATGCTCTGCACTTGAGCGCGTCGGAAGTAAAGATGCCATAGGAGTAGAGATGCCATAGGCCCCATCAGGGAGTATTGTCATTTTCGTTACGTAGTAGCAGTTTACGAGTGCCACAGAGTTTTGCTTAATTGAACCATGAAATACCATGAAGAAACGTCCCTGAAACTTGCCAGGAGCTTCTCACCAGCTTCGACCGTACCCCCACCCCCGAGGCAGATGCTGGGCTTTGCATGGCTTTGCAGTTTAGCTTTTTCCCTTAAAGCAACGCAGAGAGTGTATGGCATGTATTGTTGACCAAGCTGGGTAGCCGTATGGAAGTGATGGCTCCCTCAAGACATGCCCTTTTCCAAACCCGGCGGCCAGGAAGGAATCGACCTTCCAGAAGGCAGGCTCACTTGCTTGGACATGCTTTGCGGCTGGAAGCTGTATCCCGTGCTGCGAATTCGGATCTTGCTGTGGGAACCCGTAGCAACGCGCGCAAGCTGCTGTCTGCAAGGGCCGAAAGAGCTCGAATACAAGCCTGCAAGTGTGGGTGCCAGCAGCCTAGGGCAGTCGTAAATGCACGGTGACCTGTGCTTCTTCATGCCTGAGATGGGAAGTAGTCATCATATTCTTGCCCAACTTCCCCCTCGGAAGTGCTGTAGCTGGGCAAAGGTCTTTGTGGGCAACTTCGTGGGGCAGAACAACCAGACTGCAGCACGCACCTCAGAACCTCTTTTGGAAGGTTCCTCTTGGCAACCAGAACTAATACTTATAGTATAACTCAATTAACATCGCATGCAAAATGAACTCTTTTAGAATCATACTATAACTATAACATAATACAAGACCTAACCATAACTCTAATGATGATCTAATTATACTTATTCATATAGCTGGCAAGTGGCCTCAAGCAGCTGAGGCCAGTCAAGCAGGCCGCGCAAGAGCGGTGATGACATCACACCCCACTGCTGCCGCTGCTTGACGCCTGATAGTGCTGGGGTCTGCTGTGCTTTAGGGTTGAGGGTTCAGAGTTCAGGGCTTGGTGCTTAAGAGAGAGCTGTGTGCAGTCTCAGTACTGATGGAACAGATCAGGAAAGAAAGCCCTAGTCCTAGCTTTCGCTCGGGACTTTCTGCCATTCCACCCGCGGGGAAGATGTGACTTTCCACATTGGCCTAGAGCCCTCGGCTTCTGAATTCCTTCCTTCAGTTTCAGCATGCTGCAGAGCCTTCCTGCGCAATATAACCCCAATATATACCCTATTAAACTGTAGCAGTTTCCATTTTATTTTCCATTACCCCAATATAACCCCTATATAACCTTCATATAACCCCTGTATTATAGAACCTCCATATACTACATGCCATTTCCCTGAGCCGAGGCGGCTCGGGTCTCCAGCCTTGCCTTGACGCTGCTTGCCAGAAGGCTTTGATGTTACTACATTCTAATAGGGTAGATAGTGCGGTTATATAGGGATAATGGAAAAGAACATGGAAACTACTATTTAGGGTTTAGCGGAAGCATCTGTTTCCTTTGCTGTGGGTCTTTGCTGCAGGGGCCGCAGACCGCTGTTCAGCGGAACCCGCGAGGCGCCAGGGCAAGCTGATACATGCTGAACTAAGACGGTGGCTCCCTTCCTATAGCCTCAAAAGCAGTTGAATCAAAGCCGAAAGCCGATCAGGACGACCAAGAGCTCGTCTTGCGAGGACAGACACATGAGAGTTGCAACTTACCATGCGAGTGCAACCGCAACTAGCTGTTGCATAGCTTCCTTGCGTGTCTGAGCTGGCGCTGCTAAAAACTGATTGCACATCTGCTGCTAGACAGTTTTCGGCTGCACTGTAGTGAGCATCCTGCCTTCAGCAATGGCTGTCGCGTTGGGTCCTCGACCTGCTTCAGCACCTTGCCTTGTTGGGACTGCAGCCCATAGCCTTAGAGCGAGATGCCTAAGAAGGAAGTGTAATGGTAGATAATGGTAGCACATATCGCTGAGACGTGTGCCTCCTGTGTCATGGCAACCAAGGCTGTTCGCGGCAGGCCTGCTATTCCTGTCCCGATTCTGCAAGACACGAAAGTCATATCTGCGAGAAGTCCATCTAGGAGCAGCTTGCACACGACCTGCCAGCCAAAATCATCCAGCACAGTGCGCTGATTGCACTTGGAAACTGTGATTGTGGGAGGTCACGCTATGTGGTGCCAGCCCTCATAGTAACGCTTGGCTCTGTGCTTCCAAGCAGCACATCAGCTTGATATTCTCAAGAGTCAGTTGCAAGACTCAATGGTCCTGCCTCCACACACTCAAGAACTGCTGACTGAGCAGTAGGTTGTAGTTTGCCTAGGCTTGCCAAACAGAGATGGTCTCCAGCTGTCGACTCGAGAAGTCATCGAGGAGGCAAGTTACTTGTGGGGGCAGGCTAGCTGGGGTGTTTCTGATGTTGTATGACTCTTCAGCTGGTCCGACGCATAGAGTACTACACATTTACATGAAGCCACACTCTTGTTGTGTTCAGGAGCTTTCACGGAGGTCGTCTCGCTCTGTGGCTGAAATGGTACCGTCTGTCTGTTTCCTTCACGGAGCCTTCGCCTTCTACAGCTGGCCTGCAAGAACCGCAGCACAGCAAAATGCTTTGGGAAACCGGCATCTCGCATGGATTGTCACGTTGCTTGTTCTTGTTAAGGTTCAGGCGGCATGGGCTCCATAGCGGCAATGTGGAACAGTCATTCTGGGCTAGGTGCTGCTGAGTGCGGTGGGGCAAGGCTAGACTTGCACAAGGCATACCGATGACTATCCCCGGGCGCCCAGCCTCTTCAGCGGAGAATCAGCTGATGAAACCATCAGGCCATGGACACAATTGCAACTCCTTTTTTGAGCTCGGAATGGATAAGAGGCCACGTGCAGTCTGAACTTCGGGTTGCATCCAATCCCGAATCGGTTCCGGGGAGGGGCGGTGACGCGTCGCAGGGGAGCTTCCAAACATGCCATACAGTACTTGTCTGCTTTGGGAAGGTGGTACCAGCCTCCGGCGCGGGAATACTCCAGACGGGAGCTTATTGCAGATCGCTTGGTGAACTTGGGAGGCCAGCAAGAGTAGCGACGTTGGTGATGATTACTCTTGAATGTGAGCTTGGTGGAGACCAACGGCCACTACAAAGAGAACAGAGGGCACTTTCACGTGCACGTGTTCTGCTCGATGCCCCAAAATATGCCTTGGATGCCTGCTAGAGATGCTGGGGAAGACAGTACACTGGGGTCGCTGATTCCAACCGCCTTGCTGAAGTCTCGTGCGCCTGGCTCATCAAACAGGTGTCGCTGCAGCGGCGCTGGCCGCACCATTTCTCGTCTTCGTGTCGTGGGCAGGCTGGAAACGCAGATCTGGGAACATGCAGGTCAAGTTTGAGAAGCGTTCAGGTTTGATAAGAATCAGTGAAACGCTCTGCGCCCCGTTTGCTGAGGATGGGTAAAAATATTGGCGGTCGAGCCGATACTGTATTTGATGAAAACTGCAACAGGGTGGCCTCTATCCGTCTGAAGCCTGAAGCCTTGCCACAGCCCGTGCAGGTGGAGATTCAACAGCTCCACCCCTAGATTGAATTGATGGGGAGTTTTGCAGAAGTTGGCGAGCATGCCTTTTTTCCACTGTTGGCTTTGGAGCAAGTGATGCAGAATAGGAAGGGTTGGCTCAGCTGTGAGGTGAGACAAGCTGGTTTGTGCGTTCATGGATGTTGCCGCCCAGCTACGAAGATTTTTTCTGCAGATGCAAGCATTAATTCTCCAGCAACATCCACGGCAGGATTGATGCTGCATCCATGCAAGCAAAGGTATGCTTCTCATGTTCAGCTGCTCCGCCCTTTTCCATTACTGGGCCTCTTGGTAAGAACTGGAGTCGGCATCTCTGTAACGAAGCTTTCAGAGCGAAACTGCAAAACATCTTTGCGGCAAAGGCGTGGGATGCATCGTGCCAGCGGTTTCTTTTGATGCGGCTTATCTGGAAGACTTTTCCAGGGTCGAATCCGGGATTGAATGAGGTTGCACTTCTGGCCCACTGATCAGGCGCAGTCGCAGCCACGGCCTGATGTGCTCAATGGGAAGCTTACCAGTGGTTTCCTAGAAGTCGTACCTAGAGCGTTCACTAGCTCCATAACGCTCACTGTCTCCGAAAACGACAGTTTGAAATAGTTTGGGATCCTCATCATAGGAGCCCCGAAATCCTCACTCCTTGACTTTTGCTGTCATCATCTGCTTTCCATTTGAGTCAATGAACGCTACGGTCTGGTTTTCTGTTTTGGCAACAAGGTCTCTCGTCAAACCTTCTGATCTTTTGTGGAATGGGCTGCAAACGTTGAATCTCTGCACATCGCATCACATCGCTACCATGGCATCCCTGTCACTCCAGTCGGTAGCTTTGAAGGTTGCTTTCCCAACCCGAGCACTGCGTACCCCACTCCAGTTTTATGATGTTTGATGCTGGTTTCTCTTGATTGAGAATTTCGGACAGCCGCTAAGGCTTGATCACATTGGGATCAACTCAATGATTGCTGGCTGTTACACACCAGTTATGATGCTTGGCTTGGGAATGAGGATAGCGCGCTTTATGAATGGTGGCACCCCTGCTAGACACATGAGGCCAGGTCAGGTCTTGCTTTCGGATGTTCTGACTCTCGCCGGCCATGTTACTGAGCGGAAGCCCACTTGTCAGAAAGCTCAGGATCCATTGCCGTTGCTATCGTCTTCTGCTTTTCGTGTGGGTGTGTGCCTGGTTTTCATGAACCAGCCTGCCTCTTGTGCCAGTCCATGTGACCTGCACTGTCCCTGCTTTCGTTGCGGACATGTGGTGCTAACCGTTTAACAACTTGGTATGCGATCGTCCACTTGAGTGCGCTCCTGGTGCGCTTTGGGTTTGCTGAGGTGCTTTGATTGGATATTTTGGAGAAGTTATGCTGTTCCGTGAGCTGCACATAGCCAGTGGAGCATTTGTGGCATCAGCACTGTGATATGTGGCCAATGGTGTGCCAAATGCACGAGCGAAGCAAAGGTATCTCGGATGGAAGCAAAGTGTGGAACTTGATGAGGAAGTGGAAGGTGCGCGGCGGGCAAAGTCCACATCTTGATTTCGCTCTGGACTGGACTGTGCAGACAGCAACTCACCTGTCCTTCAACGCCCAGCAATCTTGGCCTGCCTTGGACTCTGTGCAGGTGGTGTTGACTTGATGTTTCACCCCCTCCGCTACTTGGCGCAACTTGCCAGCACTCAGGCACCAGGGAGGAAAGCCACACTTCAGAGGGCCTAGCCAGACGCCATCTCAGGTAGAAGGGCCATCATGTGCAGCGCAGATTCCAATGCCATGGACATATACTGATGTAAGGCTACCCAACGGCCCGCTTTTGAATAGATCCCATGCCAGCTGTGCATGGCAGATGCTTTTATGCATCCAGCTTAGGATGGGTTGGTCCGTCGTCGGCGTTTGGAGCGAGGTCATGAAATACGTTTCGGTTCGTGGCAAAGCGCTCATGTGGCTTGCCTGGGTTGACCAGCAGAACAGCATCATCCTGCAACACGTAAGAACGATGCTTCTTGGCGCAGGAGGTGCACCCAAGTAAGGTAGAAACCTGAATGGGCATGCGCCCAACCAGCGATGCATTGGGAGCAATGACTTTAGGATTGCACATGCTGTTGTCTGGAAGACCCACCCCCCCTCCACAACTTCTGCTCAAGGTTTCTTGGACCGATTTGTGCCTTGTTACCACTCTTTAGGCATGGCGGCTTGCGACTGCAAGAGCCGATTAGGGAGATGCGTTGCAGGAACATGCGTGAGACTTTGCTGTTTCTGTCTGCCACCCGCTCGAACTTGCCAGGATTGCTGGTGGCCTGAGATGCTTGCATGCACTGGTGTAGTCACGGGGCAATCGGGGGTATCACATGACTCTTTTCCTAACAGTCCTGACATGGCCGTAGCAGCATAGGGCATGCATGGTGCAACACGTGTCCTTGTGATGCATTCTCAACGGCACATAGTGTCCTGGTCATATTGCTCAAGCTGGCGGGGTTCCACAATTCGCAGCGCGTTCTGCGCTGCCGCATCAATTTGTCTGTGTTGCTTCCTAGGCTTCACGCTGGGAGTGCCATTTCACTTGTGCGCCTTGGGAGCACCATCTGTTCAAGTGCGAAGCTGTGCAGCTTCATCCCCTGTTTCTGGAGTTGAGACGCCTGCAGTAGCAGACTGCCATCTTCGAGTGCAACCGTCGAAGATAGTCGCAGCTTCTCCGCACTTGTATGTAGCAAAGGCGCAAGCGTGGAATTCCACCACGCGATGTGGCATTTGTTTGCGCGGGTCTCAGAAGCCATTTGAGCAGTATGCCAGCATGCCCGCTTCCTGCTGCTGATGTAGCTGCACAGGACAAGAGGGATGCACGTCGCACACTGGCAAGATTAAACATCCTGGAAAGCACGCGCCTTCCTGAGGTCTTCATTGGCTCTGCATTCATGTACTCCGTCTGCCTTTTCGAAGTTGCTGGGAGCAGGCGCTTGCATGGTGCCGGCAACTTTTATCGGTTGAGCTATAGGACAACGGTTGATGGACATGCAAACTTGTGTTGCACACAGACTACAGCTCCTGGGAGCATCACGTGGGAATCACGAAGCATGTGGCACTGAAGGGCTGTCAGCGTGTTTTGCATGCTTCATGTTGATACCTTAATTTGTCACTATATGTTGTTACTATGATCAGGACTTAGCTTGTTGTCGTGACCATTGTTTTATTTTTGCTACTATTACTACTGTTATGCTTACTATTTCTATTCTTATTACTATTTTCTATTCTTATTATTACCGGTTCTTGTTACTGTTACTATAGTTTCTATTGTCGATGCAGGCATGCCAAGCTTGTGGACACAAGCGCATCGCCTTTCGCGATGAAATGAGCGTCCTGCTTTGTGCAAGTGCGGTGAGCCGGCGGACCAAATATTTCAGATTCTGACTGGGGCATAGTAGGCTAATAAGGGGAATATGCTTTATAGGGATTACGTAGGGATTATGTTCCCTTATTCCCTCTAACCACCCACAAGAATTCCAGATGGTTTGAGCAGGTTATACGAGGACAGCCCTAGCTCTAGACACTCGTGGCTGCATCTTGGTGTCCATACACCCATTCAGCAGATATGTCAGCGTGTAGCAGTTTTGCTTGCCTCACAGCAGTAATTGACGTGAATGAAAGCAAACCTGCCAAGCGCTGAGTACGCAACTGAACAATTCTGCCGCGGTCTTGAGCAGCTGTTTCAATGGCTTCACGCTTTCATAGGTTTGCCTTCATTCCTGTTCCCAGACGCATGGTTGCCAAAGCTTCCAAGCGCTCAATGCATGTAGCTGCGCCAGACAAGAGTGCAAGCCTTCTCAAACTTAAGCTCCTGTCTGTGCACATGACTAGCAAAGCATTGTGCCAATGTCTTTCTTCTTGAGCTGCTTGCATACTGCTGATCACTCAGTTGTGTTTTGGCCCCGTCTGCTGCTTGAAGCCTCTGCAGGGCGCGGTTTTTATGTGCATATTTCTCGCTCTCAAGGCTTGCCTCGAGTCTTCCGCTTCGCAAGTGTGTCAAAGAGAAGCACACGGGGCACAGAGATGATGCTGGTTCAACTTAGTGAACGAACTCTGTTCTACGCAAACTTTGTTTTGAGGTTCTACGCACTTTTTTTTTGTTGAGGCAATGTGCAGTCATTGACAACAGGCTGAAAATGCGCCACTCTGTTCCCCAGTGGCTTCTTGGATAGTAGGCGAGACCCAAACGACCCCTGGTACGGATGGCGGATGTCTCACACTGTTGCGATCCTGCACTAGCAGATGCCTTCAGCCCAGCAGCCACTTGCTGCTAACCTGAAGCTATCACACGTCAAGCGCCTGCTACCCATTCCGTCTGTCCCAGGGGCGCTAGGCCAATCCATTCCCATGGCATGTTTGTCGTTGTACTCTTTCAGATCCCCACGTGTATTGTCAGCCTGAAGATGAAACCAAATCGGGCGAGCATGTCATCATGCATGCTGGCAATGCTGGGCCCTTTCAAAGGCTGAGTATCGCTTTAGTTGAATCACACGGAATCGAAGTGCTTAAGATCAGCTTCAAAGTTAGTCTTAATGATTTAGACAGATTCAATAGGCCAGGTGCCAGCGAGCACTGACTCCCCAAGCTGCACAGGCCCCAACATTACCAAGGACCAAGATTAGACTGAGGCAGGTGGGCCTGAAGTGGACCACTTGTCTACATGCATGAAGCGTCTGGCTGCTCTGTCCTGCGGCCTTTTGAAGGGCAGCAGACCAACGAGGTCACAGGCAGAAGCGTTTCCGATCTATTCTCATCATGTTTCCTTGCGTGACTTTAGCTCTCATTAGGTGACTTTGAACTTAGCAGCTTCTCAGAATGCGGTTTCTTTTCAGGGTAACTTAAAGTGCTATGGAATCGAACAGTATTCTTTTGGCTGATCTTGCTGGTGGCTGAAAAATGCTGATGGGCTCATAATATATGTGTGCCTGTCTGCAGCTATGTAGGTATGTAGGTAAGTGAGTAAGTAGGAAGTAATTACGTATGTGTGTATAGACAGATACACACACAAATGGGAGGACCTTTTTCTGTGTTCTGGTGGATCTAGGTTTGCTTGTAAGCCTGTTGGTTTGCAGTGTTTATTGCCCAGAGCTGCATACCGCCAGTTGAGCTTGTTTGGCAACCTTGGCTCAGAACTAGAACTAGAACGCCCCGCTCGAATGGTGCTGATGCAACTTGTCTCAACCGGCCTCAACGACCGTGCAAGGAGGAAAACATAGAAGATAACATGCCGGGCTGCCAAACATCCTCTCTGGAAGCTACAAGAGCAAGGATGCAAGATTGCCGGCGTTGGCTTCAATTGTTTCAATCGGGCAGAGGTGAACCAAGATTTCCAACTAATGTGGACTGGGGATGAGCACACCTCTGTTGCGTAAGGATCGATACATACGCTGTAGGTCCCGTGTATGTATCAACGCACATATGGGCCCTTCTGGAGGGACAATAGTCTTGAAACCACTGGTCTACACTGCCAGTCCTGCAAGTCAAAGGGAAGCAGCATGCCGAACACGTAAGAGCGCCCATTGGCGCTCATACCAGCCAAATCACTGGTTCACGAGGCTGCGCGGTACGGACCGCAATTGAATCCACTCCTGGCAACGAAAAGTCAGACAATGTGGCAGAGTTCCTGGCGTTTGTTGCCATTTCATGCCTTCGCGATTGGTCGGTGCCAGCTCGCGGCTTGCTCAAAGGTCAAACAGACCTGGCTGCGAAAATTTGCTGGCATCGATTTTTGGAATGCCGAAGATGCCTTCATCAATAATCCTTCCAGACTACTAGGCTCCCAATATGCGCTGTGGTGAACAGCCACGCGCTCTGGATGGGACTGATAGGTTGTTTTGGGTGCCCAGCCCAGGGAGTCATGGGTGCGGAGGCAGATTCAACACCACACAGATCTGCAGGGCGGCAGTTGCAATGCTGTCTGGAAGTAGGTTGTGATGAGCACATATGTGTGACATTGTGTTGAATCTGCGTTCGGAGCCATGCCCGAAACCAACGCACCGGCATGTTCCCTCCAAAAGGAGAAAAGGCACGCATTCGGCAACAGCAGACCTCAGACATTTCAGCAAGCCAGCGACCACCAGATTCAGGATTCGCCTCCTGCCCTGCCTCCCATATCCTCCCGCGAAAGGCCTGGATGTGACAGGCGATGGGGCCGTCATGGCTTTAGGCCAGACTGTCCAGCTCTCAGCTGAGCCCGCTACTCACTAGCAGGGGCTGACCCGTCGTGGCTTCCACGCACGTATGCCTGTCATGTCTATCATGGGCAACACGATGGCTATTGTACCTGTCTTTCCCTGGCCAGTCAGTTTGAACAGGCCAAGAAGAGCAGTGCAGATGGGAAACAGCGGCATCCTTGGACATGCCGAGACAAGGGACAGGTGTAAATGCGCATTTTGTTTTACAGGTAGATGCCTTGCCTATCACATTACTTTAGTCGCCAATCGGCAAGAGCATAATCGCATGCTTGTACCTGCAAAGCAGAGGTGGAGACTTGATAGATGCCTCCTGACAGGTGGTGTCGCCTGGAGTCCTTTCTGAAGCCGATTGGATGCATCAGTTTCAGACTGCTGCTCTCGGCATGACTGTCATGGCTGCAAGCCAGGAATCAACGAAACCGCTCTGGGAGTTATCAAAGGAAAAGGGATACATGATATGTTACGGACCAAGGACGCTCGAAGCAACAAAGACAAACACCGAGGCGAATGCACGCTTGTTTGTCGCACTGGCTTTAGTTGGCAGCGATCAGGCAGACCGACCGGTCTTCGTATACATGTTGGGTACTTGTGGAGTTACGCTGTCCCTCTTTTGTTCCTTCAGAGCATGTGGCCACTTCCGTTTGAACAAAGAAAGCAGGCCTCGGCTTCACGGCCGGCCGAAAATGGTACGGGCCTAGAATTTGCGGTGATGTACAGTAAGGTCATATCAGGGTTGACCCGGGTTGCCTTGCCCCCGGCAAAGGTACCAGCCTGGAAGCTGAACTTGCCGCAGACTTGGTATGCTATAGATTCTGGCCGCCTCGCTTGTTGGCAGTTCAACAACGTCCAATAGCTCATTTTCAGACATCGAGAGGCTGCTGAGGATTTGAACATGCAAATCTGGCACGGAGGTCTCACCCGACTGCGGCTTTTCGCTGCACATTGAGCTTGAGAAGGTTGGAGGATTCAGAGCGGGAAGGGCTGCTGTCAATCTGCGTGTTGTGAAAATTAGCTGCTGCTTGCAAGGAAGAGGTATTTGAGGATTCCAAAACACAAAACCATGCAAACTGAGGCAAGCTCTTGCAGCTTGAGGCCAAATATTTCCTTCTGAGCTATAAGAAAGCTGTGAGGTCTGTTGAGGATTCCATCTACCCCAAGAGAGCGTCTCTGGGGGAGTTTGGATAGGGAGAGACCATGAGAAGCATGAGAAGCCATGCGCTGGATCCTAAACTAGAGGTCCATATGACCAGATCCAGCAGTTCAGCTGGATGAACCCGAGGCTCAAGTTTAAGATCGTCTCTGAGAGCTGGCAGCACCTCCGCTCCAATGCTGACTCTGGCGCGTGTCGATGGTAGCATCCAGAGGTTGACAGGCGCTGCCTAGGCAGAACTTGGTACGTGGTGAGACTAGGGCTCGTCTTCCGCGCCGACATTTCCTGTTCTCGCGTCTCTCCTTTTTCGTTGCTCAGCGATGCTCGGTGTTGGTGAATCTGCCTCGAACAGTTCCGTTGAGGAGAGTTCTGGTGTCTTACCCATACGCTTCCCAAATTTCGACCTGCCGAGTGCCTCATCGGTGGTGAGAATTTTGTTTGCTTTGGGTAGCCAAAATCATCGAAATCTGTGACAATCCTGGGGCGCTCCTCTCGTGTCTTAGCAGAAAATGTGGCAGCAAAATGTATACTGCTTTAAAGAACATGCAAGCAGTTGCATGGCTTGGATGCGCAGCAGTCTGGAGACTTGAGACTGAACACGGCACGGCAGAGATAAACTGCATTCATCGCGGCATGCCAGGTGGATCTTGAGTATCTCGGCAAGAAGGCCTTGCACTCAACAGCTCGCATTACACCATGCAATTTTAGAGAAAATGGCGTGCAAAGACGTTGAACATGCAAGGCGGATGAGACGGTTCCAGTCATGTTCTCGCATTTCTTTGGCACCTGTTGTTGGGAGTGGCTTTTGCAGGTCGTGAACTATGCAGTCTGCCCCTCGTGGCCAGTTGTGGTTTGCGGTATCCGCAAGTTTGTCAGATATTGGATTTTCAGTGTTGGCCAAATTCGCAGCAGCAAGATCTAGACGCTTCACTTCCTTGCAGAGGCGTGCAAAATCCCAACCGCAACTTCAGGTTCTCATGAACACGCTCACCTTGGTGCAGCTTCGCGGGTTCCTATCCCAGATGCGGCACCACGAGGAGAGCCTGTTTTGCAAAACGTGGAAAGATAATGATGTCTTGCTGCTTCAGACGTGTGGCTTTCCACGTTGATATTCTTTGCAAGGAAAATTTAGACTGCCCGTGTCAGAGCAGGGCTGTTGAACACTCCACAGTCAATCAGGGAAAGGATCCATGTTAAGTCTCTGGGCCAGGAGGAGCACGCTTCAGTGACGAAGCTCTCTGTCGTGGGGATTGCCATGCAGGCTAAAGCCGTGTGTGATAAGCCATTCGAGCCTTCCAGTGATTCAGAGCTATTGCGAGCCCACGTGTCCTTCATGATTCAAGCTCATCAGGTGTTGCTAAGTGGCCACAGAACCCGACCATTTTTTATTGTTCCTCGCACCATGTGCGCACCCAAACCGCATTCTTCGAACAGGCTCTGATGGATGCATTTGATTCCTTCCTCCACCTGAGTGTGGCCGCGCCGGTGCAGGCTGCAGCAATGCGGCTTGCTTTGCTCTTTATGACGGTGAAATCTTTAAGATGCCTTTTGCAGAAAGAGCAAGGTTTCAGGCTTCGAGGCAAGGTATAATAATCTACAACTTCTTGTCGCACAAGCTGTGAACGTATATGATGACATGGCTCTAAGAGCTATGGAATGCTTGATGGCCGGCAAGCTCAGCAGGCGCTCAACACCTACAACTTCGCGGTCGTGTCAATGCTGAAATTTTCATTGTTCGCCCTGGTGGAGGCAAGAGTTGCAAGAGCGTTTCAAAGAGGGTTGCTTGGGAAGACATGGAACTTCTTGGAGATCACTTGCTCACACATGGCGCATGAAAGCCGAGCACAACTGCCAGCTCGCACCGCTTCTGCAATTTGGTCAGAACGGTAGGAGCCCATCAAAAGCAGGTGCGGTATCTTCTGCTGATCTGGAGGCGCTTCTGCCTTGCAGCATGTTGCAATGTAGGTATGTGTTGCCTGCTTCCTTGAATCTGAACCCTGGCTGAATCTGGCCCAGCGACGGGACGATATGCTGAATACCTAAGCCTTGCGATGTGTCAGGCATCATCACCAGCATGTCTTTGCAGAAGGCCGAGCTGGCCAGTTGGAATCCCTTTGCTCTGATCTTTCCACGTTCTGCCATGATTTTTAAGCAAATTCGACAACTGGGGGCATCATCAAAGGTCTGTGACGGACCACAGGTGTTGCAATACTGCCGCGGAGTCATCTGAATATGTTACTAAGAAAGAAATCAAACGCTGACAAAAACATGTAATTCTTGAAAGCATCATTGCAAGGTTTATGACGCACCATGGGTGCTACGCTGCTGCAGTTGTCTGAAGTCGAACTACTGCTGATACCAAAAGTTCCGCATGGCTCCCAGGTACTACCAACTACCCTGGCAACAATTCTAGTTTAGTAGTCATGAATTTTAGTATCCACCGTAGTCTTGCAGAAGCTTTGCGGGTGAAATCTGTTAATCGCTTTTAGTTTGAAATAAGAAGGCCTACTCAATGCTTTTTTAGTTTTCTTAGGCTTTTTAAACGTAGAAAGTACTACTGCATAAGCAATGCTGTTTAGCCAGACGCCCTTGTCACCTCTACTTTAGCATGGCTCGTCGATTGAGAATCGTGAATTATTCTAATATGCAATCCGATGTGTTTGTTGTGCCTGTGAGCCGGCGGGCCCTTGGGCCGGCGGGCCCTTGGGCCGTGTGACCACTCGTGGGCAGCGGGCCCCGTGGGCATGCCTGCAGACGGTGGCAGGGGAGCTGGTGCGCCCGCGACCCCGTGCACGATACCTGAGGCCGTTCCCTTCCGTTCCCCAACAAATGCAAAGACCAGTTCACGCCAGAGCAGGAAGGCTTGGATACAGCAGCAGGCTGTCTTTGCATAGCTGTTGCTGGGAAATCTAGCTCCGGCACAAGCTCCGTTTGGAAACTTGTTCTTCGGAATCATGAATGCCAGGTTGGGAGACAGTGCGGCAAGAGCTGTCGCGCGTGCGCTCCACAGTCTGATATTTTATGCTGCCAGCTATCGCCCTGAATTCTTGGATATGCTCGTTAAGTTGAAGTCCTGAAGCTTGCACCCGCGCAAAAAGGCAACCAAGACCAGAGTCTAACAAGCCTTTCGAGATGTTTTTGCAGGTCTACGCGCAGTTTTACGGCGCATTGATTGGAGGACTTGTTTTTGCCGACGCCTAAGCAGCTGTGTGCCTGCTGCCATGTCTCAGCTGTGCCACTTGTCGTTACAGCTGTCAGCACTTCCACCTGCAGTCAACCTAATTAGTTCCACATGCCGCTTCCTGCCGCAAATCTTTGGCCCAACTAAGATTTTCGTGGCCTCAGACTACTTGGACATTGTGGCTCTGGTGATGCAGGTTGCTGCATGGGCAGATGTCAAGCGAGTTACTGTCGGACCCATCGAAGCTCGATGCAGGCATACTGGCTGCCACAAATAATCCATGATGCCCTGGACTGAGACCTCTGCTTCACCCCCTGGGCACCAAGCAAAATCAAAACATTATTTTTGTCCGTCTGAGGTGAGGCATGGGTCTAAGAACTCCTTCACGCCACTCGGCTGCAAGAGTGCCCCTTTGACTCAGAGGCATTGCCAAGAATTGTAAAGCAGTGGTCTTCAGGCGGCGCTTCGTCATCACCATCACAGTCGGAGCCTTAGGTTTGCTTCCAGACCTTGGTAGGCTTGGAGAGGCAGATGGACGGCCATGCATGAGCAAGTGTGGAGCATGCCGGATCTTCAGAATTGCTTGAACGAAGGTGACTCGTACATTGGAGTTCCTCTACCTTTGGGGGTGCCCTGCAGGCCATGATTGCCCATTTTTCATCAGCTTCATGAACTTGGGCTTTAGCTCACTGTTAGCCCTGGAGGCTTGACAGGAGCTGCTGAAGCACAGATTTAATTGATCTCCTGCAAGGCATCTTCAATGGCGACATCTACCCACAGCTACCCGGTGCTCAGTCGCCTGGATTCTCAGGGAGCTGTCAGGCTGTTCCGAGCATCACCGATCCAGTAGTCATTCCAGCGTGAAAAGACTTGTTTACACTCTGCCTTCTAATGTCAATGTCAAGAGTAGACAAAAGCCGAGGCTTGAGCTCTGCGCTGCTGCCCTGTGTCTGCAAGCAGCACAGGCAGAGCTGGACATGCTGCTGACTAAAGGAAATGTTGACCTTCTTCACGGTAGTCTTGATTCATGATCTGAAGCAGATCTATTGCATCAGACAAGTTAGACAGGAGCTGGGTCGAGAGAAGATTGCGTGAGATGTCAGATCCATCCGGATTTAGAAAACTGAACTGGCATCCTTTGTGCCAGCGCATGTGCTGGCTGTTTCCTGCAAGCGAGCTGGGCAGCAGGTGGCAGTGATGCTCTCGCAGCAGCGGCTAGGGCCCAGGCATCCCAGCGTTGCTTTGTGCACATACTGGTATCAGCACTGTACTGACTGCAAAGCTGGTTCACATTGAGCATTTCATGGGACGGCAAGACCGGCAACCCAACGCAGTGGCCGCAAGCCCGAAACAAAGCCGCAGTGCCCGCTTTTTTCGGCAGCTGCGAGCTTGTTTTGTCTAGCAGCGCGCGAGCTGGAGATGTGGGCAGGTGGTTTGTACCGTGGATTTGCCTGCCTGACGTGTACAACTACCGTCGAACGGCACAGGCCACCGTCTTTGTCTTTTGTCCTTGTGTACAAGTCTAGGCAGCCTGGTTTTAGTGGGCTGGTTTTGACGGTAATCTTTACGTAGCTATGTGAGGCAGTGGCAGGATCCGAATGCGTCATCTGCATGCTGGAAATCACCCCGGAGGAGCTCAGTCGTGCAGAGCACTAGAACGTAGACATGCGTAGACTTCAGTTCGTAGGAATGGCTGCTTGGTGTACAGGTGACAGAAGCTTGCTCTGGGCTTTCTGGGCTTGAGGCCCAGCACTGATCTTCCTCTTCTTGTCTGCTGCGGCAGGATGGCTTCCACATCGTCACTACGCCTTGTGACCACCGATTTCATGACTCCTGTCTGGAGAGGCTGGCAATGTTGCTTCTTCGGAATCCTGGCATACCATGAAAGCCTCACACACTGCACAGGTGGATGGATGTGAAGATGGAATGCCCCACTTGCCGGAGAAACCTGCCTCCCATGTGAGCCTTAGTGGAAAGCCTGGTCACCGAGAGGCGCCATGTCATGGCAGTCCAGGGCAAAGTCCCTGCCCCGCTGACCTGCAGCGCTGTCTGCATCAACAGAGCTGAGCTGTTCATGTTGTTTCCGCACTTCCTCTGCGGATCTGGAGAGCACGCAGGCAGTATCATGAATTAGGCACAAGCGCAGGGCCGCCTCGGGGATGGCAAAGCCCTACCTGTGTTGGCAGCCTGGGCCAGAGGACTCTTGGATGACTGCAGCCTTGGGATTCGCTTGGCAGCTGAAAGTTTGGCTCATGCGCCCGCACATGCTTCTTGAGAACAACGCGTAGGCAGATCGACAATCGGTTTTCATTTTGTCGGATAATGCAGAGCAGAAACAACTTCAAACAGACGTCTCTGGACTTGATAAGACTACCTTGCATCCCAGCCTGTTGTTTGCAAAGCAATGGGACTCCGCAGGCGCGACCGTTCCAACTCGGTATGTATGTCAGCAGTGTCTTATGGAAGCCGTACATCGAAAGAGTGAAAAGGCCAGAAGGCACACATCCTGACGTCTTAAACGGTGTTTTCAAGCAAGTTTTGCCAGTCCTGAATCAAATGCGCCTGTGTGATGGTCCGCTTGAGATCAGTCGTTGGCTCTTGTTGCGAGGTCACAGCGGGCAGGCATCCCTGCAAATGGTGAGAGGTTGAGACGAGAGTGATGACTGCTGTTCAGCTTGGAGACGACATCTCAGCAGAGTATTACGAGCCTAAAGCAGCTTGTCAAGAGAAGCAAGTTAGTTTGGCCATTCCAAGCCTTCTGCAATTTCTGAAGGCGGACTTCGAGGCCTTGGAGGCCTGCCTGTCGCCATACCCTGAGCTCTTTCTGGTGCTTTCTCGCCATGTTTGTGTTCCCAGTCGTCTGGCCGTCATCGCTTCCTGACATTTGCACTACCTGTCGTTGCAGCTCTAATCACTTAGTTTGGCCAAGGCAGCCAGCAATGTTGGCCGCGGCTGGGACCGGCTGCGGCAGCGCCTGCGCCGCCGTGTCGAGAAAGGCACCCGTGCACTCATCGCAGTCTAACAATATGTAAGCAATAGAGATGGCAAGTTGAACAAGTGAAGTGAGAGTGGAGGTGCTGCATTTGTTGTTGTGCTCAAGCAGAAATACTGTGCCATGCCGAGGTCAGTGGCCCGGCATTGCAGCGTGTGCCTTCATCAGAGGCAACCTAGCCTGGGAGTCTGCACCTTGCGCTGGCAGGACTCGGCAGTCGAGAGAGGCCCTACTTCCAAAGCTTGAATTAATTGCGTGGCAGGCAAGCTACAGATGATCGAAGAGACAGGTTATGTCTCAGCCTCATTTAATTTAACAGGAGATAGGACTAGTCGCGTAGCAGAGTCACTTCATTGTTTCTGAATGCTCCCCCTCTGTGGTTGACTGCATTCCTTGGTAGGGCTGTAGACTTCAAAAAGACAAGGATACCTTGTCACCGACCCCGACCATGAGCCGAAAGGGACACCACACCGACTTTCCACGCGAACGCAGCTCCGCAAAAGAATCAGGCCCTCATTACTGGACCACTTTGAGCTTGGGTGCTGGGATGTGCTAAGTCTGCTAAGCGCTGATGCCAGGAACAGTTTGTCTCATACAGAGTTCATAGCATACAGACATTGCCACATTGCTATTTCGACAAAGCTCATTTGGACATGGCCCGAAATGCCGCCAGACCCACCCCCTCGTCTTGACAATTTAACTGGTACAGGCGCCTGGTCTGGGGCCCATCAAGGCCCCTTTTTCCGACCCGCCCCCTTTCAAGCCCGGGGGTTGGTGCCCGGGGGGGCGGGGGTGGGGGGGAGGCAAATAACACATTTTGGGATCAGGGAGTGAGAGGCTTGAATTCCAAGCACACTGTTCAGCCAGGAAGGGTTTGTTACCAAGGTTGACCTTTTCCAACAAAGTAGCGAGCGCAAACAAATCTCAGCCCCAACAGTCCAAGGCTGACATGGAGGCCAAGGTCCCCATGAATCGCAAGTCCATCGTTCGGGCAGCGTGCTTGGTGCCTCTGTGCTACGCGGTAGCGAATTCGGCAGCTCACCCTGATAGAACCTGTAAAGCATGCTGAATGCCACGGGAACATTCATCAGCGTAGATCCAATGTTTGGCGTGCTGTTCTGATTTGCTCGCACGCCAGCCAGTACCGGCTCTTGGGAGGCAGTGTTGTGTTAAGAAGCCGACTGAGCCTTGCCAGAAGATGACAGCCAGGCAGAGGAGAGGAGCATGCTTTTTCATGGAGCTTCAACATCGTTAAATGGTAGCTAAGAGCAGAAGAGCAGTAGGTGCAAGTAATTTGCGGCCGCGGGGCTTTCCACCGCCATGCCGCAGCCTGAGGCTGAAAGGGTTCGCCAGGAGCCTGTCGCTGCGCAGCCGGGCACTGGCTTCCGGGATCTGGATGAGATGCGACGGTTGTTACAGCAACGGCAGGCTGCACAGCCTGCACAGCCCCGAGAGCATGTGGAACTGCCTCCAGCGACTGCGCCAGAGTTGCAGGAGCAGTTCGTGCGATTGACTCAGGAGAGGCGGGAGCTAAAGGATTACGCAGAGCGCGTGACTCGCGAGCTTCGCCGCTATCAGCATAGTAGACCTCCACCAGATGCCGGGCCAGAGGATGACTTGCCGCTTCCGCCCTGGGCTACCAACATGCAGATGATGTCGCCTCTTCTCTTTGCATATGAGGAACGTATCTCAGAGCTGGAGGCTGTGATTGAGCGGTCTGTGAGCATTGCCGAGCAAGCACAGCTGCTCGCTCAAGAGAATGACCAGCTCCGGGCCGAGCTTCACGAGCGCACAGAGCAGCTGCGAAATGTGCAGCTACTGGGATATGGGACTGGAGAAGCTGGGTTGGTGGACGCACAGGATCAGCACGAAGAGATTCAGGAGCTGTATCGGCTCAGTGTGGAGCAGAATGAAGCTTTAGCGCAACAGAACCAGCTGCTGAAACTGCAGCTGGAGCGCATGCAGCAGACGCTCGCGGCCGGACGACAACAGGCTCAAGAAGTCTACGCAAAGGCCAGCGAGAACACAAACGCTCTGGCTGAGGAAGTGCAGAGGGGCGAGACTTTGGCCCAGCAAAGAGCTATTGCAGAGCAGCGCCTGGAGGAAGTGACTTCGGAACTCGTTGATCAGGTCAGTAGGAGGGATGCCCTCGAGGCCGAGATGGAGTCCCTAAGGCACGAGCTTGAGGTGCAACGACAGACCAACGAGATCAACCAGAAATCTTTTCAGGAGAGATGTGCTTTGGCTCTTGATGAGGAGGAACGGCTCAAAGCCGACCTGGCCCGAACGCAAAAGCGCGAAGGCGAGTATCGCCGCCAGGCCCTGGAAGCCCGGAACGGCCTGGACGAAAGGGCAGAAGAGCTACACTTGACTCGGAAGGAGCTGGAAGCCACGAAGCAGGAAGCCCAACAGCTCCTGCAGACAGCAGACACCATGGATCGACAGCTGGTTGACATCCGACAAGCCCACGAGGAGACTGATTAGGCCATGTTGCGGTCATTGGTTTGTATCTCAGCCGTGTTATTTCTCTTGTGTAGTCGTTAGATCCACCAGTAGTTTCCCTTGTGGCAGTGCTGCTTTGTTTTTGTTGGCCTGAAGGAGAAGCTGGCCCAGCTGAAGGACCGCGAAGCCAGGCTGATGGAGCTGCAGATTGAGAAGGACCGTCTTAAGAGCACTGAGGAAGCCACCAAGAAGCAGGCCGATCGCTTAGAGGCACGTCTGCGAGATGAGATCAACACCATCAAGCGAGAGAAGGAGCAGGAACTTCAGACTCTGAGAAGCTCCCAGCAGAAAACGCTTGAAGACCTGCGCAAGAGGCTTCGCAACAGTGAGCAAACATCTTCGGAGGCTACGGCCAAAGCTGATCGGCTTGAAAAGCAGCAGGAGTGGCAGGCCTCAGCGCTTGAGAGGCAAAGCGCTTCCTACAAAGACGAGCACGACCGCCTCCAGAGCGACTACCAGGAGTCCCAGCAGGAGCGCAGGCGTCTGGAGCAGCAGCTGGTAGACGTCAACCAGCAGCTTGCAAAGCTGAGGAGCAGCATGGATACCGCTACCTCTGATGCAAAGGAGCAACTTGCCCGAGCAGCTGCAGACCAGGCAAGCCTTCAGTCCCAGAACCAGGCTGTTGAGCAGCGTCTAAGCCAGGTGCAGCAGGAGTTACAGGCAACCTCAGCAAGAGCCATGGCTGCTGAGGAAAGCCTTTCAAAAGTACAGCTTGAGCTGCAAGAGGCGCGCTTGAAGGCCAACAGCGAAATGGAGGCCACAAAGCGCCAAGCTGAGGCCGACTACCGGCGTCTCACCCGCCAAATGAAGGCCCTGCAGTCTCGAGCCCAAGATGAGGAGCACCGTGCCTCGCAGCTTCTCAGGGCACAAGAAGCACTGAGATTGCAATGGCAGTCCGAACTGGGCGTGGAGCGCGAGGAGCTGGAGTCCCAGTTGGACAGGCTGCGTCGAGAGAATGCTGCGATCCGCATCAGGGTCCGTGATGGCTTCCAAACACTCGTCTCCGGCCCCGAATTAGTTGCTCGCTCCCGTTAAGTGAAAATGCAACGCACATGACAAAAATCGGGCAAGGGGGCTGCACCTCTGCTTGCATTTTGTCGCTTGGAGATATGCTCTCTGCTTAGATTTATTCGATGTCAAAGTGCGTCGTGGCCGCTGCTGTGCTGCAGCTAGTGGAGGACCTGCTCATTGCATGCTCGTTCTAGTTGGATAGCATATATATTTTATATGACAGCTGTCTAGACGAAATCGGTTTCTAGTCCAAGAGCAGCGTGCATTGGTAGGAAGTGGTTGCATCCATCCTCTTTACAGGCTTCAAAGTTCCACTTCCTCAAGCCAGTGCAGCGTTGAGACTCGATGTCTAGGGCCAATCTACGAAGTAAGCAGCTGCCGTCTTTGAAAGATCTTCCAAGCTATTGGAATCCATGCAGGAGGGGCACCTGACTCTGGATGATGATCTGGCGAAGCACATCCCTGCCTTCAAGAATCCAAAGGTGCGCAGTTTAGATGCAGACGAATCCCTTGAGCATCCACGACTAACCCATGCAGCAAGCGCGAGAACTGAATTGCCGTGCTGACCTGGCTTTTGCTGCAAGGTTCTTGCGGAGCAAGCTGATGGCATGTGCTGGCCTTTGTTGGTTCTGCTACGTGCTGTGGTGGCTTTACTTCTTGCGTGTCTCTCAGTAATATTGTACTTGTAGCTGTGCGCACAATGCATGATCATGCGCGTCTTCAGTGGGCTTGCGCCAATCAACCCTTGCTGGACTCCTGTGTGTGCTTCGGTCGACCAGGCTTGTTCAAGACAACCATTTTGAACGTATGTCAGGTATCTGGCTTTTCCTCGCTTTACCGTAAGCCTTAAGCCCCAAACCCTTAATACACAGTAAGAGTTATGCAGGGGGAGTTTGTGTTCGTCCTTTTTGAATGTTAAACTGAGGCCAGACTTTGGGAGGCAAGCGCGAGTGCTTGTCCACCTCGTTCTCTTTAAGCTTGGTTGTAAAGGGTTTTTGAATGTTCTTGACTTGTCCTTGGCAGCAGGCTTGTTCCGAGTAGGCGCCCGATCACCATCCGGCACCTGCAAGATCCTGAGACTGGCCGCGGCATACGCAATTGGCAGCATTTTGTTTGAGCAAGCCTCTCCCAAGCCATGTTCCATGTACCGGAGTTTTTCCGATATGAGGCTTACCCACACTTCAGGGATCTCCTGCGGACTGGCACCAGTGCTCGATGGCCCGCGGATTAGGCCTCTGGGATGCCAGTGCTGGGACCCGGGAGGGCAGACTTCAGTTGCCAGATGATGTCACGCACAGGAGCGCTCGTGAGCGAGCTTGGGTCGCCAAGCTCAGATGTAAAATTCCGATGAGCATATTGCTTTTTCTGGTGTTTTTGGGGTGCTCATCAAAGAGGTCAAGTAAAAGTCAGGAAAAGAAGGCGGCCTTTGCCCACGGAATGCCCCGATTTTCATGAACGCCGAACAAGTGCGGAACAGATGGTTGAGAACGCCTGCCACAAGTGGGACGGCTACGCGGCGACCCCCACGCTGTTCTTCTGTGTTGCATTGTATTGCAGCATACGTCAGTGTTGGACGACTCTTTCTTGATTCATGTGCTTTCCACACCGTCCCAAAAAGTTTCAGCCCATGTGGAAGCAAGGCTTTCCTTCTCAGAGTCGAAAATGACTATGCGGGGCTCCATGGTACTCCAGGGGCAGTAGGGGTGTGGGCTTGGGGTTGGACAACTCTTATCGTATGTGCCGTGTGGAAAACGATTTCGGTCAGCGTGTTTGGTGTGGAACGTGTACATGTACCCATACCCTGTCTCCACCCATGTGAAAGCAGCATCTGAATGGTAAAGCGCTGGCACTGTAAAACAGCTTGACATTCTTCTAGAATTCTTGCGAGAACTCTGCGTCCGCAGCCGAAGCAATTTCATGCTTTGCTGGGCTTGAGCGGCAAGCACGTAGGGATTGCCGTCTTCTAGAGTGTGAATCTATGTACTTTATTCCTTCCTAGTCCAGCGTCTGCAGTAGATGGTGTGAATCCTCCTCGCCCACTGAATTGAGTCAACTCCACCCCTTGTAGCGTTCCCATGCTCTGTCCCTGTGTTCACAGCTCAGGCGAACATCTATGCGCCACTTGTGAGTCGTTTCCTCCTTATGAGCATTCCATGTGTGTGCTAATGACAGCCAAAGGATTAGTCAGAGCTTGGTTGGCGGAGCATCATTCGTAGCTTTTGTGCTTTGTACCAGACTTCAAGGTGTGGACCGCAAGGAACTCAAGAGCCTGGCGGAATGGGTGCCTTTGCTGCAGATGAAGCAGCGCTCTACTAAACCTTTATGACGACAGCACAAGCTTGGCTCAAGCGGACGTCAGATGCTGGCTTGCTCCGTTTCAGGTGCAAGAGTTGGCCAGCGTCCCGCTTGTCAGCCATCCAGGCCAAGAGCATCAAGCTACAGAGACCTTCCAGGTGTTCAGATACGCTGTAAGTCACTAGTCAAGACCATCCCCTACTCACTGTCGGTCAGCCCAGCACGAAGACGCAGACCGTTCATTTGGCAAGTCCATATCCCGATGGGCCAGGCCAACACTATGGCTACGGCTACAGCCTCTCTCCCAGGTAATGGCAAGATATGGCAAGTGGGGTAGCTTGAAGCTATGTATTTGGTCTGGCTAGTAGTGTCAGCTGCAGGCAACTTCAGATAGAGATAATGTGGATCGCGGAAAGTTGTAGGTTCAGAATCTTGCCAATAAGTGGGACTGTCCCAGGCTACGACGTGCTCGGGCACCTCATCGAGCTGAAGTCAGGCAAGCATTTGCGGACCTTGTTATCCACCACGACGGAAACAAATTGCTCATGAAGGTCAGCAGCTGGAGGCCTATCTACACGAACGCATCTTGAAGCCATTGGGCATGAGTGCCTCAGCTTGTTCAAAGTGCACGAGGCTAAACAGACTGTGTGGAAGGGTGAAAGGTGGTTTCGAGGGGTTGTGGGGCCAGCTGAGGCGACACCAGCTTCAGCCTTCCGCGCACGGTTTCCAAAACTCGGAGACTGAGCGTTTTGTACAGGTGCTGGTCTGCCGATAAACATGTTGATTGTTGCTACCACGCTTTTGCCATTCACCTTGGCGAAATAGGTACACGAAATCTTCGCACTGGGGTGGGACTGGCAAGAATTTTCGCCTTGTCCGTGTTGATCCACCAAAGCGAGGCGCGCCATTGAATTGAACTCCGTTAGATTCCCCTCCCTTCGGGCCTTGTTTCAGGAGCTAAAAGTCGTTGGTTGGGTCGCTGCAGCCTGCCCTCGGCTGGTGGAGGCACACGAAACTTTGTGATGGAATTCTCATAATACGTACTTCAAAGAGACTGAACTATTGCAGGCCTGTCCAGCCTGGAAGGGGGCCTGCAGCAACCTCAAATACAATTTGGGTTCTGATGCCACAAGCTTGAACGCAGACGGTTTTCTAGCGGCCTGTGCATCGGCATGCGAAGGTTGAGCACGCTGGACGACTATGCCGCTTTGGACTGCATTTCTGTCACTCCTTTGCCAAGGCTTCTGGTCCTGAAGGCAAATCCAGGGTAGTTAGGTACGTTTAAGTGGCTGTCCACATCACACCTTCTTATGCTGCTTTGGTTCTCCATTGCCTGCTCCATTGCAAGCAATCAACATGAAGCTTGGAGCTTGGGTTTGGAATATGTCCACTGCACCCCGTGCACGGTGACCAAGGCCAAATTTCTGTTGGCAGTTGTCCATGGTGGACGACACCCCACTTCGGGTGCACGGTGCCAAGTCTGTCAGAAAGCGATGAATGTAAAATAATGCAAAAGGATGTACCTTCCGTCTGTCTAGAATCTAGACGGCTCTAAGGCTCAGCACTGAAGGAATGCCCATGAACTCTGCTGAACCTTACTTATGGCCCTATAGGCCAATGCCCCACAAAACGCCCGGAATGAGTCTGCCCCTGACCGACCTTGCTGATGTTTTTTGCTGAGCGGCACGGCTTTACCTTTTGGAAGGGCCTTCGGGATCCTACTCAGTAGGGAGCTTCTGTAGTGTCCATCCCCTCCTTATGTCAGCTCTCCAAGGTAAGAATTCTGAGCGAAGCGTCTGCGGAGCTGATGGCCACAGCTTTTTGGGCGCAATTGGAATCCTCATGTGATCCTGGTATGTGGCAACGCAACTTCAAGTGCAGCTCGGAGATTTTCAGTCACGAAGCGACGAGAAGAGAAAGTTCGCCTGCTAATGCTCCACTGATTTGTAAAGCCCTTACCAGCTTCATATCTGGTCGGTCTGTGATGGTTCGTGTAATGCAAAATTTCTGCAGTTGATCATATAAACATAGCAGCTGGGCGTCAAGTCTCAGGATCTTATTGACCAGCTTCGGTCGCCTGGTGGCCGTGGTCCCCCAAGCAGCGCCTGGCCCAGCCTTGCGTCTTAGTGGCATAATTCGAACCAGCGCGATGCAATGGCCCCGGGCTGGGTCAGGACGGCGGAGCAGCACCTACCCAATGTTAACCTCACAATAAGAACCCCCCCTCCCCCCCACCCCCCCCCGGATGTGAACCCGAGCCTCCGTAATTAAGGGTGTCCNNCGGGACCGTGAGCTGGAACTCCAGTTGTCGTAGCCAATAGTAGTACTGGCCAGTAGTAGAAGCACCACTTGCTCTAGAAGACCACGTGCGCCTCCAAAGAGCAAGTGTTTTCCTAATCTTGGGCAACACAGTACTGTCCGAGCGCTTCCAGAATGTTTTGCGTTTTGGCAGGTTGGATTTTGCAATTACGGGGTGGTTTGCAATTACGTTCTGGGATTTGGATTTTGCAGTTACGCGGGGGTTTATTAATATGAGGTGAACATTAACTCTTAAAGTTGCTTTGGATACCGATCTAGATGGAGGGCACAGCATCCTCTCAATTTGCGCAGGGTCTGACATGATGACCCCTGAGGGTCAAGAGACTTAGGATCTGAAATCTAGAATGGTGGCATCATCCATTAGACGTTTTCCAGCGGATCTGTTCCAGACTCCTGATCAGAGTGTTGGATTTATGATGCATGTATCTTGAACTTTACTGGAAGTCGCCCGGGATCAGGATGCCTTTCGGCCATGGGGCCGCTGCAGTTCTAGCTGTCTACTAAGGGAACCCCGAAGCTTTCATATAATTCAGATCAGGCTTGGGAATATGGCTCTTCAACGATGTGGGATCCGAATTCTGCTCTCGTCGTACAGGGACTGGTCCGCAAAATTGGTGGGGTGCCAGGTTATCGCTAAGTGCTCTGCTGCAAAAACTGGCCCTGCAATACCCCGGTATGGCCCCTTCATACTTCCAAGCCTTTCTTAGCATGTCCTTAGCACTTCCCTGCGGCACGTTATGTTAGGATCACCATTTGTCTCCACAGCTGTCGGAGGTGCCCGGCCCTATGATAGCCCCGGGCTTGGGCTCAGCTGCATTGGGGAAGTGCAGCGTGGGGTGCTCAGAGGCTCAGCTGTTGGAGGATTTTTGCTCTCTCAAAGCTGCCTTTTGGATGACTCCGGGATGACGGTTCATGTGGCAGTTTCCCAAAACAGGGTTCCCCAATATACAGACACCAAGATACTATAGTCCTTATTATAAGGACCCCCCCCAAATAGTACCCCTAATTTACCACATGCACTTCAATGGCCTCCAGGATGCACATGTGTAGATATATCGGAGATATGGGGGTTTCCCACAATTGGGGGGTACTTTTCTGGGGGTCCATACAATAATGATTACAGTTTTTTGGGGTCTCTCTTGGGTTCCCTTATTTGAAGAAACTACCCTATGTAGTTCGCACCAGCAAGGAGGAGCTCACTGCTTGTCAGGTCGGGGTGCTCCGAAGGACCAATGGTGCGGCTGTCAGACAAAACTTTCCTTCAGCAAATGAATGCATCTCACAGACCCTAAACCCTAAATCCCTAAGCCCTGAACCCGAAACCCTAAATCCCTAAGCCCTAAACATGCGGCAGTTTTTGTTGTTGGTGTAGTGTTCTCGCAACACACCTGCTGCCACTGGCAATCTGTTTCGAACCGCCTGAACATCTGACAATGTTGAGAGAGGACCGTCACTGGACAAACTGATGATCATGCCATGAGGTTTGACGGTGTCGAAGGAGTCCGACAATGGGGTGGTGCAGCAAGCTGCGCGCAGCGATCCGAGGAGCAAGTTTACCATGCTTTCACAGCGAGTACAGGACCTAACTACTGGGAGTAGCAATGGTTTGGCAGGCCTCGACATGTTTGATTCAAGCAATGCTTCACATTGAGGTTTAAATACGACCCAAACAATGGGCACCCCATCTTGGCCATGATCGTGACGCAGGCAGGACATCAGTGTACCTCCAGAGAAGTGAGGTCTGGCGACTAGCCATAGGTTGCTGTTCGACCTTGCAGCTGATTGACCAGGCACTTCCCCAAGATGATGGTGCCACGATCACCAATTTCGTGCGGGGCATACGTCAGGTGGGACAACTGATGGTTGCCCATATCTTTTTCAACGGGCCTTGCAAACTGTCTTGAGCAACAAGCAGAGAAGCATTGGCTTGCTCGTCTTTGCAATAGAAGATATCAGAAGTGCACAACTTGATGCCGCACACAAGATTCAATGCAAGAGCCAGCATGTCTTTTGCTGTCAGCTCATTACGCATGACACAGGTGATGAAGGCTGAGGCTGACACCGCTAGGTGACTGCAGGGGGAAAATCTTTCATTGGCCACACTTCGAATCGCGCAAACGTTGCCCGTGCTTGTGTTCTGCAGCAGTGAAGAGTCCTAGACACTGCAACTGTGTCAAATGCTGGCTGATGATGTGGGGCACAGTTTCCGCGACGAAGTGGCCATGAGCATCCAAATTCGCACCCTTTTATGCAGAGTGGGGTTCTGTGACAAGGCAGACGGAAACAAGGCGCCCCTTTTTTTGCACAACGAGTTGTCTCTTATGCATAAGGAATGCCTATGTGCATTCGAAAGCCTCAATCATACTGTACATGAAGCGGTGGATGTAATTGAGGGATAACATGCCAGCTGCGCCTCTAAGCCGGATCACAACAAACCACATCATCACTGCCCTTCAGGCTTGGCATCCAAGACGAGTCCCGACCATGAGTGTACCCCTCTTGTGTTGCTAGCGAACGGGGAGACTGATCTACGAATTCTACACAGTGGCAGAGGGTCACCAACAGTTGCGCAGGTGCTTCTGTACAGCGGTGCTAGTAACAGACTATACCAGACTTATACAGGTCCTCGTGCAAGTAAGTGAACTTGTAAACGCTTCTTCATTCTTCATTTGCACGCAGACTTGCACTGCTGCGAAGTGCACCGCCCCCTTCAGAAGGGTGGGCGGGTGGATCCCTTCGATGTCTTGTATGGCAAGCTCTCATGCTGCTGAGGCAGAGACATGGCATATTCCTAGGGGGACATACTCAGAATATATAGTCAGCACAATGCTTGCTGAAAGCTAGGGGCCACAGGATCTTCAGGAGGTTGTGTCGAGAGGAGTTGAGGGGCATAGATTCCAGCATCTCTATGTCAAAGGAGCCGGCAGCTCACAACAATGGGATTGCGAACTTACTTTCTGGATAGATGTTCATATCGATGGAATTACAGGTCCGGGCCTTGCAACTGAGTGAGACGTGCCCTTAGGAGTCTGCTTATCTTAAAAATGCAGAAGAAACAGCACCTCGTCATGTTCCTGTTTGCCTGCTGTCCTCGGGAATTTCGGTTCAAGGATCTTTGGGCCAGGTGGCTGATTTCATGCGCGAGTGGAACAGATGGAGCCCGAGAGCCCTCATGAGACCTTGGATAAGACGGCATGGCTGGTGGCTTCCGGGACATTTGAAATCATTCTGGCAGCAAAATTACTCTGGGAGGCTTTGGCAAACCGGAGAGAGATCCGCAACTTTTGGTTGCGGGGAAGCAGATGTTTTGGATGGCTTGCGAGGGCACTGCGCAGGCCAAAGGCAAGCGACAGGCCCGACGCAGAAGAGCTGGCTGTCAGGAAGGAGGTTGAAAAGCTCCGACTTAGCATAGCCCGCAGGTATTCAAAAATCCTCACAGGCATTTCGCTTGTGATCGTCCTTATGGTTCAGTGGAATGTTGTTTGGAACCGTCCAAGGTGGATGACAGTGCCTTTAACTTGGTTGTTGTTTTCCGCTTTTGCAACGATGGTCTTCCAGCAGCTTCATCCGCGGATCCTATCTGTATCTACACTGGACTTCTGGTACCTCCAAGGAAGTGCTTTTGTGGCTGCAATGGTTTGGCCGCCATTTGTGGCCGCCGAACATTTGACTACGATTGCCCCGATCATGCTGGTTCTTTATCGACTGCCTAGCGCGATCATGGTGCAGCATTCCTGTGTCATCATCCTGACAAATTTGTCAATGGTTTGCATGACATGGGTGCGAGTGCGAACAACCCTTGAAGAAGACAGAGAGTTTGTGGCAATTGCTGTTCAGGCAGAGGTTGTGTGCTCAATGATGGTGATCGCTTTGTCATTCATGATGCGGTCCGCTCTGCATCGCTTTGCTGAACAGTTTGTGAAGAGCAACAAGGCAACCACCGAGCTGAATGCGGCTACGGCCTTGTTGCAGCTGACCTGCGATGCTGTTCTGGAGCTTCATCCTGATCTCAAAATTGGCACATGTTCGCCTGAGCTGACAACGATGCTGTTGCGAGCTCCAGGGAACCTTGGCTCCGTGACAGGATTGAGCTTCACAGATCTGGTTGCAAGTCCTGAGGACAAGGAGCGCGCAGCTCACATCCTCATTAGCAACAGCCGTCACTTGGCTGAGCAGGCTGAGACCGTCTCTGCAAAGGCCTTCCACACACGCCTTGTTGACGGGTGCGGTAGCAAATTCCGCACTGAAGTTTTTCAGGTGAGCTACCGTAGACCGGATGATGACAAGATATATCACTTGGTTGGTCTTCGCGATTTTACAGACCAAGCAAGCCTCGCCATCAGTGCAGTTGATGCTGTTCGGGAATCTCAACCACAGGCCACTGATGCACATCTGCTTCATGACACAAACCTGCCAATGGCTGTGGCAGAGTATGCGTCGCCACGAATCTTGTTGTTGGAGCTAGACATTCCCTTTCTCCAAGTCGTTGCAGCTTCTGCCCCACTTGGATTCCTGGCAGGCAGCTCTCTGGACAGCATTTTTGCAGGTACTGTGGTGCAGGACTTGAAGCAGCTTTGGGGCGAACTCTTGCAAATGGAAGCGAGAGGCGAGCTCAGCCGTACTGGCAGATCGTTGTCTTTTGGCAAGCTAGATATGCGTGTCAGCGCCAAGAAAGCAGTGCAGATCAATGCTGCCATAGAGGTTACCACCACCGCGCTACGTGAGCTTGAGATGTTCTTGTGTTTTCCAATGAGTCCGTCGGTGTCTCACATGATCCGCAATCCGAGGAGATCCCGGAATAGCGCCCACAGCACAGCACCATCAGACAGTGATAGTTTGACCACTGTTGACAACGTGGGGGGACGTCAAGCATCTGTCTGCTCCCTCTGAGAGGGTGCCAACGGATGTACAAGGTCCTCCCAGCAATGCTGCTGTTCAGCCTGTACCAAAACTTTATCACGCGAAGCCGTGTGTAGCAAGCAGCCTTGGAAAATGAAGCGCAACATTTTCTTGATGTTAGCCGTGTGGATCAATCATTTGTGACGACTCTTATGAACAGGTTGAAGAAAGCAAGCAGGCAATGCTATGAACCGCTCTCAAGTGCTAACGAGTTGTTTTATTTTGCTACCCTTGGGCCTGAAGCTTCCAGCTCTAAGGTCAAGACGCAGCTGCAGGGCAGATGAGCTCACATGCATGGAACTTGAGATCACTTGCCAGTGGCATAAGTTGAGCTGCATGATTCACAGACAGACAGCTACAGCATGCTACAGCCGGTTGGGTTGACTGTCGGAACTACATGGTTTCGTCGTCATAGGGCGCCTGGTGTTTTCAAAGACCCCAAGAAGCCAAAGAGCATGGCACGGTAGGATTAGGTGCAAAGGTGCATTCCTCAGATCCAGTGCTGGTTCGGAGTTCCTGCTTCCAGTCTTCAGCGGCACTACATTCGGCATTGTGATTCGGCTTGTTAATTCGCTAGTTCAACGGAAAGCAGGCTTTCAGTCTGAAGGCTACAACCGATTCTGTTAGCTCCGTTTTTTCTTCCTTCGTATTTTCCATGCCTTTCCATTTTAAACAGTAATGTCTTTTTACACAGGCTCATTCCTGCTGAGTCTTTTATCAGTGCTTTTTGCTGACACAGCTGCCACATGACCATGTCCTATGCTTCACGTTCTGTTCTGACTGATGTTGCTTTATCTAGCATTTGTTCATACAGTGGTAGGATTAGATGATTGTGGTATTGCAAGTTAGTTCCTCCTGTACAGATCATGGTTTTGTATGAAGAAGTCTGAAATATTGGAATTTGTCTTGGGGTAGTAGGAGATTTCACCACCAAGGGCAGTCATGAGTGTGCTGTATGCCCATTGGCGGGCCCAAGCACGTTATGCAATGCCGTGCGACACTTCCACTCTTCAATGTCGTAGAGAGAGTAGTGTACAAGTCGTTTCAACGCAGGAGCACCATCATTTGGATCAAAGGGAGCATCAACATGCATCATGACTCCATGTAGTGATTGGTGTCAGAAGATCGCGCAGCTTGCAATTGGTGGCAAACAGCTTACCCCGACTTGTTCGATCGCACATGTCTTGTTCATGCTCTGTCGCATGAGAGCAAAATCCAATGACCTATGGCTTGAGGGAAATTTGTACCGGCTTTCTTCTTTGCTGCGCGGCACAGCAAAAGCTTCTGTCAAGATCATCGTGCGTGCGCTTGAGCGGGCATGTATTCAAGCAGCCGTGGCAGATTTCGAAGAAAGGACGGCTCCTTGCGGCTGGAGCCGGACATGTTTGCAGGGTGTGCGTTGCGAGGAGCATCTCCTGCCCCTCTTGGCACTGATCTGTTTCTGCTGTGTCTGCAAAGAGGCTGGCAAAGAGGGACATATTTCAGGCACATAATTTCAGGTATATGTGTAATACTGTAGGGCATTGTAGCGCGCATTGCGGCAGTGGAGGCTTGTTTGATGATGCCGCACAGCTGTGCGTATAGAAGCTTTAGCAAGCAGAGCCAGGCCCATTTTCGGGAGATTGGCGCAGATCATGCCTTTGCCGTGGAGGTGAGATGATCAACCGCACTGACTGCGAAGATGTTTTGCACGAATGTTGTTTCCAGAGAAGCCAACAGGCAAGACAAGTTCAGATTGAGTCCCAATGAGAGTGAGATGAAATTTTCAGGAGTTTCACGCACCAGCTTTGCGTGAAGCAGCTGCCGTCTTCTGCGGCTTCGCTGTGGCGACAATGGTGATGCTTCCTTCAGCCTGCCATCTCAGTGTGTTAGAAGTTGACATCCATGCTCTCAACATCGCTGTGCATCCGTTTTGAAGTCTGATAAGTCTTGATGCTTTCCTGCAATTCCATGACTGTGCTGGTGCAAGTTGAGTGGTCAGGCGACGATGGGCCCTGTCTTGGCCGTCCCGCTAGCATGTGCTATTTTATTTGCGCAGCTCTCCGCGCTTCATGGGCCTGCGCCTTAGTCTCACAGGTGAAACGGCCCTGCAAAGACTCAGCCATAACGCAACCGCTCCGCATGTCAACTGATGTTCACAAGGCACTCGCCGCTGCCGTGCCTACTAGTCGCAGCTGTTGCTGCAATGCTTGCGTGGCTTGTTTTCAGAACAGCGTCTGAAGCATCATCCCTGCGCCTGCGGAAAAATTGGGGGCTGTAAACAAAGACATCCAAGGCATGGTCTCCTCTTTGTGCCAAGTGTGGCCTTTCAGTATGCCTTGCCAGATTCTTGGTATTCATGCACAGCTTCCACGGACCAAGCATGATTTTCGATCCTGTGCTTTTCAAGGCCAGCTGTTATCGGGCCGGGAGCAGGTGAGCACGAAGAACTCTGTCAGTGTGGCTGAACACATGCCTCAGGACTGCAAGTCTTGTAACACAGGTCTCTGTACTGCCAAACTCCTTGGCGGAGATCGTGGCGAGTTCTTTTGTGCCGCGGCCCTCGTCGTTCCCGTGCTGATCCACTGCCCGGCTGGCTTGTCCCAGCCTGCTGCACTGCTTTCACGGTTTGGCCGCCAGGTGCGCTGACGGCTCGAGTGATGAAAGTCGGCAACTGGCAATAGGATATGTCCATAAAGTCTGGGCAGACAAGAAGCTCAAATTAAAAGGACCCAACTTGTCCAAGCTCCTGCATGTTCCGCGAGAGTCGTGAAGCCTCGCAGCAGGACCCCCCTTGTTCCCAGAATTCATGCGGCGAGACAATATGAAGGGTTCTGCTGATATGCGCAAGGAAGCACATGTTTCAACACTTACTTTTGAGATTTCGGGTTTGTTGGCACACGCGGCACTCCGAAGACCATGGTCAGGTGGCTACACACCTTTCGCTAGATTGACTCTCGATCCTGATTCCTACTGGGGTGAAGTTCTTTAAGTCCATGCAGTAACAAGTACTCAAACTGTTGGGGGTCCACGCAGTAGACCTGAAACTGCCCATACTGTGCGTCTAGAAAAGCCCCGTCTAGGGCTCCAATGGCAATTGGTAGATGATGGCAATTTCAAATTTGCCCATGGAATTTGCCTCAAACTTGAGGGTCCGACACATTTGTCTCAAGCTGTGGTAGAGTTGGGCAAGTCAACCATATGCCATATCTCACATGGAAGGTTCGCCTGTGACACTCAGCGGGCCTAGACGACAAATTCTGCCATACTGTGGAGAACATTGCTGATTGACATTGGGCGCAAAGCACCAAAAGCCAAATACTTGTCGTGTCGAGCTGGAGTCGGCGGTCGCGGCCTTAAGCGATGCCTCGATTCGTCTTGATGGCCCGGATTTCTGCAGCATGCTTCTTGTACGTGTGAGGCGGTTGCCATGGCGCTCGAGACCAACGGAATGATTCCAGGCGAGACGGAAGCAAAAGTCCTAGTCGCTCAGTGGCTACATGCTTGTCTCAGAGCACTTTGAGATAGCTTTGCTTCCTCGTTCAGTGTCCATTGCCTACTTAGAATGTCGCAGGCCTACGCGAGCCGGCCAAGAGGACAGGGTGTGATTTTTGGTACTCGGCTGGATTAGTACAAAGTGACAGAGGTTGTTCTGGATCCATACAGGAAGGGCCTGCGTGCGCGCGAACTGGACTTCCACTCATCGTCCCGCACAGCTCCCCTTCCTCAGCACTGGCCTGAGTCGGAAGCAGAATGTCGGAAGCTTATGCATGAAAGTCAGTAGAACTTGCGTACTTTTCCTCTTGAATCTGTATGCCACCAACAAGACTAGGTCCTGCGCAGAAGCAATAACATATTTGAGCCACGCTTGGACAGGGATGAGAAGCCGAGGTACAAGCCCATGTTTGACGTGCACTTGCAGCACCTGCCTCAGCATTTCAGATGGCGTCTGGGGCATGGAGTTTGATAATGCTGGCTTGTGGTCATGGCAATGTTGCGTTATTAGTGACATTGCTCGCAGCCAATCAGTCCCAGCTTTTGAAAGGCACCTCTGGGTCAACCCTCGCATCAGGCACAGCCTTGAGTGTGTTTGTTCATGATCTCCAAGAAGTTGAAAGGTAAAGGTTCTTTTTCAATACAGCATGTTGTGGAACTCTGCTTTGGGCATGCTTGGCTCCAGAGGCGCAGCATGTTTTACGCCTATTGAGTCCAGAAGCGGTTTGGAGCTTCTTTCCACAGGCATACCATGCAGACGGCTGGTTTTCTTGATGATGATGGCAAGCCAGTGGATGCTCAAACCTCAGAGTACTCAGAGCTCCTGATTTTCAATTGTCGGTCGGGGGCGTGGTCTGGCCGGCCGCTCGGCTGAGCTGTACGTACTCCCAGTTGGGTTAGCCAAGCCCGCTTGTTACCGGCAGACCTGGCCGCTTCAGTTGATTGGTTTGCTTGTCGGTGGTTCTTTTCGCCGAGCGACCCCATACGCCTGGTACTCCTGAAATTCCACATTCCATGTGTGTTGTGGTTTGCAAGCGCCTCATAGAGTCTGCTTCTATGCAATGCTGGGTAACCAGGATTTTCTGAGCAATGAGTTGTACGTAGAGCAGTATCTGTTCGTCCGCTCTGCCCCTAAACCCTGAACCCAAATAACCCCCATCCTGTTGCTAACCTACCGGGGAAGGTTGATGCACACAGACGGAAGCTTTTTGTCATCGAGCAGGACTTTCTTGAAGCCATGAGATGCAATGCAGCTTGCAATACAGGGGTTTGGGTTTAGAGTCTAGGGTTTAGGGTTTAGGGCATCTCATCACGCGCGGCTGATAGTCAATGTGCAGATGGCGCCGCCCCACTCCCAAGGGTCTGTGGGTGGCGGCACATCCTGCGCCAAGCGACACTCTCACGATGTTGTCTTAGAATCCATCAGAAGGCGCCTTCAATTCCCTCCTCAAGATCATCTCAGTTCCCACTCGCAAGCGCTTAGCAAACATTATGATCACGGGCCCACCGCACCGCCCAGGGACTTCCAGGGGCGGAGGGACTCTATCCGTCCAGCGTCAGACCCAGTACGGGCAGGCGTACAGTGTATTACCCCTGAATAGTGCGTGGGAACTGCCAATGCAAGCCGGGTGGGAATTTAGGGTTTAAGGTTCAGGGTTTACCCAATGCCCAAGCGGCATGGCAATGCCTGAAGCAGCCCTGAACATCCGAGCCAGCAAGCATTAATGACGTCTTTTCACATTTTCAGCCACCTTGCAGCCAGATACATGAGTGAACGGGTTGTCATCGCAGCTTCTGTCCACAACCTCAACGGAAAACACGAGACAAACTGTTCAGGTTTCGCTCCTTGTATGTGGCTTCCCCATGACTGGACACTGATGCGTTTTTCTTGAGCATTGTTGGCTTATGCAGGAACTGGCCCAGGCAGACATGGTGGAACGGTACCGTGCCAGGGACAAGGCGTTGCCGTTAGTGGCAATGACTCTCAGTTGCCTGCACATCAACTTCTGGCAATAGAGTGTTCACCAGGAAAGGAAGCGTGAGGAGATGATCATCCTGGCGAAGCGTCAGGAAGTTCAGCAGCAACGCATTTTCGCTGCCACGTGCCAAGAATGTAATTCATTTCTTGCAGGCACTGTTTCAATAGATCCTGCTCATGCGAGACTCTTAACGCAGAGCTAGTTGCAGTGCACGATACTGTCAGGTTCAAGCTGTCCGTGAAGGCCGACGACAGCGGCGAGAGGTTATGGCCTTGAACATGTTATCCGATGACTTCTCAGCACTGCCTTGCAAAAGACTGTACATCCTCATCCTTGGCGCGCTTGATAGATCTTGATAGCATGCTCAGGCGACAGCAGATGGCGTGGGTGTTAGAAGCACCAGCAGTTTGCCGGCCGGGATTCCTATGTCCTGCTGCAGCTTTCAGAGGATAGTGCCTTGAGCTCATTGCAACCGAGTGGGGTGGTTGCCAGCATTTGTAAGATGGCAAGCTGAAGATGCTCAATTTGTGGAAGGCCATCGGCGCTGACAGCCCTGTCTCGTGACAGCGCCATTGACAGTTTAAGTGTGTAGGCCTAGGGTGGTTTAGACTGCTAGGGGGCCTGATGGCTTCGGGTGGACTTGCAGACATAGGAACACCAGGATCACCCCTGCAACTGAGCGTGTGTGTCTCTATGGGCTTGATGTTCACTCAAGCTGGTACAAGGCAGTTGAGCTGTGACCGACTCTGCCTCATTTTGCTGCTTGAAGATAGAGATACAATTTGCGCCAGTTTCTGCAGACTCTTGACCCTCCAAGAGGGACATGGAGCAAGTGGACTGTCGCACATGAGAGAATAGTGCAGCTCCTTGGCTTTTGACTCGCCAACTTTGGGATTTGGGGCGAGAGTGGGTTTGTTGTGACGCGTTAGAGGGGTGCCAAGAGGCGAGGGGACGGCGCGCGCCTGCAATTGAACGCTTTCCTGTCTGCTGAAATTCTGATCAAGGATATCCCACGGTTATCCACGATTACAACACAATCTAGCGTACCATCGTTCACAGACAATGTACGGAAGGCAGATGGCACCTGCAAAGTTCCACCAACAGAAGCAACTTGAAGTGCCTGTCCTGCTTCATAGACTTGAAATCATCCATCTAAGAGATGGACAAAATCTGCTTTGGCCCAAGAGATGCTCAGTTGGGGGTGGTATCCACTGCTACCTGTAGTTGGAAGAGGCTCAGGAAGTCTGCAGTTGGCCGGCTTTTGAAGCCAAGGTCGTGGATCACGCATTGGCCATGCACATGGGCGAGGACCGGCAAAGTGGGTCAGGCCGCCAGGCGAATTCTTAATCCCAGACTTCAGAGCGTCATAGCTTTCAAGAATCCACCGCAAACATGGGTCAGCCGCTGCAAGAACCCTCGGATTGCTGGCAGGACTCTGGCAGCAGTTGGACAAGTCTGGAGTTGACTTCCGCCGTGGCGGTTTCGTAACACACACATCCCCCAAGTTGGACAACCCCGTGCCAAGAAGGCCACCTTCTCAGAGAAAGTGCCTTCACAGGACGGCAGTGGCAATCGAATAATCCCATCGCTTTGCGAATTAGCCTGGGTTACCTTCTGGAAAGGCGCTTGGGTATCCGTTAGCCTCATCGTCATTTGCTGAGGTTTTCTGGTGTCGTCCCCACAACCTTTGCCACAGACACTTTTCGCGAGTCCCAGGATACTCCCGGGGTCTGTGTGTGTCAGTGTTCTGTGCGAGGCCGGAGAGACTAAGCAATACGCTGATCACTGGATTGGGCCCTCATGTACGTTGCTCGCTAAGTTGTCTAGCGTAAGCTTTACGTTTAAGTTGACTTCATTTGCCTTCCTGGGAGGACTGGTTTCACCATGAGAGCGCTGCTAACCGGCCAAGGCTCAAATCAGCATGTACTTGTAAGGTCAAATTGCAATGGCTCGCCCGCCTGCGTGCGTAGACTATCAAGGGTCTGGCCATGTCCATGGGCACGCTGTCAGGGGATGTCTGCCACATTTTGCTACGATGCCCTTGCCGCTCATGAGGGAGATGGTGTTGCAACATGCAGGACACCAAACGCGAGTCCTCGAAATGCCTCCCCTCGAGGCCCAGGGAGTGGTCGTGTTTTCAAAGACGCTTGCTTGGGTTATTGAGTTGTGCAACGGCACAGGCCTCGAAGCTAAAAACTGCACAATGAAGCACCCAGTGCTTGCCATTCGCTAGTGCTTCTGCCAGTACGAGTCAAAGAGATGGGAAACTGGCCTCTGCAGCAAAGGCTTTCCTCAGCATCGCGTGCAGTTTGTAGAGGCCTCTTTGGAAACCGCTCACCACGGTCATTGTCCCCACGCTCGCCGCGCCGGAGCATGCACGGTTCTTGAGGAGTTTAGCAGCGCAGCTTTTGAACCCCATTGCCCTTTGCAGAAGCAGTCCGGCATCAGGGTTCACAAATGGTCAGAACGAGATGCTTGTGGACAGAAAGGTGCTGTGAAATTTCCGCACTGTGTCTGCTGCTGGTAAACTCTAAAGCAGATGTTCTATGTCAGCGTGTTGTCCGGACTGCGAGCTGCTCAGGTCAGAGCGACCAGGGTTCCGGGCCAAGGGCCTCAGAGACTCTCCGTGTATGTGGCATGAAGCGCAAGCAGCTCTACCATTAGATCAACCCTTTGTCTTTCAGGTGTCGTAGCACCTCATCTGTTTGGTATTCCTGGTATTCATGAGCATAGTCCTGGCTCTTCGCCATGTCCACTTCAGAGCGGACAAGGTCAAACCAGCCAACCTCTTCGACCGTGCGGATGAGAGCCTCTGGCATGTGTCTACAAAAAATTACGGTCTTCCGTGTGTCAGATCAATTTCGAACTGCTCAGCGTGAGTCACCCGTCACAAGTCTGCATGAGCTAATTCACGCGTCCTTGAAAGGTCCTTTTGGTTGAGTCCTCGCACACCCAGGAACATTGGAATCAAGGCAGGGCCTTGAAAAAGCCATGCAAAGCCTGTGGAAAGTGTGTTTACGAAAGGACAGTGGACCTCGTGGCAGCTTCAGCCGGGGAAGGCTAGAGCTTCGCATTGAGGTTGCATAGATTTCAGTGGCAGGGAGGAATCTTGAATTGTTGCGAGACGCCAAGCCCTGTGCCCTTGCGGGGCAGCTGGCAGGTCTGAAGGTGTGCCAGCAAGGATGAGCGCGCGACAGCTCAGCCCTCGTGTGGACGTGAGCGCGCGAGCACGAGATGTCAGCCCACGAGACATGTTGCGGGAGGACCGCTTTGAGTGTTGACATGGCTTGTAACCCGATTGAGCCCTGCGCTTGGGACCTTTCCTGGGTCTCCATGTTATTAGGTTTGGTTTGACTAACCGCCGCAAGAAGATCACGTTTGAAAGCGGTGCATCTGCTTGTCCATACTTGAAAAAAAGGATTGCCCAATATTGCACTACTGAATTTCTTTCATCTGTTGCCACCAGCGACCTTTGCAAAACAGGCTTGCGCCTACCGAATTCCGGACGCACCATAAGCGCGGGTTTTGCACTTAGGGAATTCCCAGAGTCCTGCCTGAAGAGACGCCTTGGGGCTTGAGGCTGATGTTGGCTTTTTTGGGCGGTGGGCTAGAGCCCAGGGCAAAGAATCTTCGCCCCTTTTGGCCTCAGAAGGCACTGTCAGGAAACTCACAAAACTGGCGGGCACCATTTCGGGCAGTACTGGGAAATATTCCCACAGCAGAAATTTTTGTGCTTAAACGCTCGACAAGGATAGTACACACGAAGAAACCAATTTTTTCCTGAAGCGCAACAATCACAAACCAATTGATAGTTTGTAGGTTTCCATTTTTCTGCAGTTTGATCTCCATAGATCTCTGGGGCGTAGGTTTTAATTTTGGCCTGGCCAGTACTGTTTTCTTAGCTCTGTCATGAGACTGGAGAACTCTGCTGTGGAGGCTTGCTGACAAATTGGACTCAGGTTTACAGATCCCCAGTAAACTACGACTCTAAATTCATGAAGGCCATTAGCCATTATCTGAAGAATTCAAAACTTGTGAGGACCTTCAGCCATGTTGCAGTCTTTCACTCGCAGGACCGGGACCCTCGGAGTCCGAGTGCAGCGGCAAGGCCGGACCCAAACTTGAAAGGTTACCGATTCTTAGAACTAAGCTGACTAGTTCATCCCGCTGCTCATAGCATAGAAGAAGCCAATGTCTTGCACTTGCAACGGGGGGGTTTCGAGAAGCAGCGTTGTCCATATGTTGTGCAGCCAACTCGCCAGGGCATTCAGTCCGAACTGGAATATGTCGGAGGATTGGATGGCGTGAGCCCTCACAGAACAGACTGTGCGAGAGGACATGATGTTGCAAGCTGATAGAGACACTTGCAAGTTCAAGCTTTGCACGGCTTCTGTGAATTCACAGCATGGTGCCTGTAGATCTAAGTGATCCCGACTCAACTTACGGATGAATGAAGCTGCAGGTTTTGTGCTGCAACCGGCCAGCTATCATGTGGACTTAAGACCCTTCGCTCAACGACACTTTTCATGATGGCGCGGATTGTCACCTGGCATGGATCCAGACCCAAAGAGTGTCCATTCAGAACCCCAAGGCATGAAGTACATTAGAAAGGTTGAGCTGGCATCAGCGATGCCGTGATGTTTGTCTTGAGTCTGACTGAGTAAAGCCATCTGCAATGCAATTTAGGAAGGCCTCGGAAGATTGCACGCTGGGCACACCTTCGAAACCTCATCCGAGACCCTGAAACACCTCATAAAGACCCCCCCTTCTTGCGTCCGCATGTTTCCACGTATCCCGGGCCTGGTGTTCAAATTGGGTGTCAGGTCTGGGTTGCCAAGCTGTGTTTGATACGCAGGCAGCATGTGATGTCAGGTACTCGCGGCCCCGGGATCCGAGCCCAGTTGCGGTGAAGGCTGACCGCACGATGCCGCCCGGATCCCTACAACTCCGAGCCATCCCTTCAGCCAGTGTGGTGCTTTGGCGCGTACGCCTGTAGGTTCTGTTGCATTTGCCGGTTCAGAGCTGCACGTGCCAATTCATGGACAAGGGAGTGGCCTGGAAGGTCTTCGAACTTCAGTTCTGCTGTCCGGCGAATGCACAGCGGCATTGTGCTCAGGAACAAGTAGCATAAGCAGCCTAGAGCCAAGAGACGCAGAGGAGACTTTGAAGTCAATTTCTCCAAGACAAATTCAAGTAAAGCTGTGCGGCTGTGCTGTGGGTTGATCTGTTCGGCCCTGAAAGTGCACCTGAGGAAAAATCACTCGAAATTCAGAGAATTGGTTTGTGCCCTAGTTCTCTGCAAGCGACAAGCAGATGTGCTGCTCTGTAGCAGCGTCGTACAAGCAATTGCGTAGAGTGCTGTGGAAGCATCGGCATCGTTTCCCGAGGCTGAGAATGAATGGCGAGGACAGCATTTTTTTGTTTGGGGAGGGGTTCCATGGCACTAGTACCTTTTCCCCTAGTAACGATGTGTTTACAGCTTCCGGCAGCACCTCAGACGTGTCTACAGTACCTTGCAAATCGAGCATAGAGCCGACGGAGCCAACGCGCATGCCTGCGCAGAAGTACAGGAGCCTAAGGTTGTGCGAGATGCTTCAGGACGCGAAGCCGACAGTCTCGGCTATCGCAAACAGCTCTGGGCTTGGCGCATCCTCAGATTGACGCACTTGCGTCCATCTTTTAATGCATGGTGAATGAATTGGCCTTCACATGGGGGCGACTTGAGACTCATGGTCGGCAGACTCGGTCAGTGGAATTGCTTCGTATTCTGCTCTTGTTGGTAGCAGATGCCAAGCAGTTTCTTGGATGCTACTGTAATTTGTGCCGGGAGTGTTGTAGGATTTGGCAGTTTATGCTTCTGTGCATGCTTGATCCAGGCGAGAACTTTCAGATCTCACGTGGAAAGAGAACTGGCTTGAACAAGGCTGTCCACTGCTCTTCTTGCTAGCAATGGTTGAATGGATTTTCGGCCGCAGCACCTTGCAAGCCAGGACCCGCAGATTGCCAAGCACCTGATGCGGTCAGAAGCGCACAGGCTTCTCCGCAGATCCTGCGACAGCTGCAGCTAATTCATCTTGAACTTGAATCGTTGGGTGGCGTCTCGCACATGTGCTTCAGGGTGCCGGAGCCACCAGCAATCAACCGCCGACATCAGTTTTCAGACCATCCGCAGGCCGGGCAGGAACAGAAAGCCTTGGCTCTTCTTCTCGGTAGGGTCGCGTGCGTGCTCCTTGGTTTCCAGGCTGCAAAGCACGTAGAGGAACTGCGCGCTCTCAGTCCACGAAGGCTGCTGAGCTTTGGTTTGCTCCGCTACTGTGTTGCTCGAAGGTCATGCCTTCTTTTTTTTGTCTCCGGAGTTCATCACACTCAGGTTGGCGGATGCAGCTTTGGCTGACACTATGAGTCCAGCAGGCATGGGCAAATAACATAAGTTCGTAAAGCCGCCCTCCACAATCTGGTGACATCTGGTGGTCATGCGCAGTGCGAGGAAAGGCATCTGCAACAGTGGCTGTTCAGCATCGAACCAGCGGTGAAATGGCCCCTGACTTGGAATTCAAACTTTATCCGGCTGCAACAAGTGATGGTTCTGTTCTGCCAGGCTGCTGCTGTGCAACCAGAGCTTTCCCCAAGAGCAGGCGGAGCTGAGGACCGCCTGCGCAAAAGCTGACAGGGTTGAGAGGGCAACGCAGACGTAACAGAAGTTGCACCTGTTAAACTTGGTGCCAGTAAGAAGTGGACACCGTTTGCACCAGGCATTTCCCAGATCAGCAGTAGGCTCAGTAGGCATTCAAACGATTCAGCTGCCTGTTTTGCGCGCAACTTCAAGCCCTCCCGGAGAAATATCTGGTCGGGGATGAGCTGGTGGACATGGAGAACAGTGGCTTGCGCAAAAGCCATGCTGCCAAGAAGGCCCACCTGCAACCTTCGTAAGTGTCCGCGTGTGAGGCTGTGGCCTGCTTGCCTTTGTACCAGGTAAGAAGCCGACATCATTGTAATTCTGATGAGGCGACCAAGCACGACAATGGAATCAAGTTGGAGGGATTGGAAGAGCACAGCTGCATCTCACCTGCTGCATTGCCAGGTGCGAGAGCATATCCAGCAGTCAGCCTCGTCTCGCTTTATTCTGAAGGGGACGCATGCATCTTAATTAAGCCCGCCAGCCTTGGCGCCATTGAGAGCTTCATATCCCCTCAGGTCTCAAACACTGTAACCTGATTGCCGTAAAGACAAAGAAGCATGAGCGCTTGAAAGACAGAATGTCAGGGATCCTGCCGTGTCAGCAATACCGAGCTCTCGTCTGGAGCGGGAGCGAAGCCGGGGCCCAGGGCAGTCATCGCTTCCTAGGATCCAGCCCCTCTATAAGGTCTTGGTCACTTCATGGAGGTCGTTTTGCACGTGGAGTGGAGAAGTCGTTCCTAACCTCCCCCACCCTTTTTCATAGAGAAGGGGTGGTGCGTGAAACAGGTGTCTTGTGCTGCCGATGCTCGCTTTTGCTCTGGAATGGTTCAACATGGGAAGCTGCCTGAGTCATTTTATGGATACATAAGTATGACATAAGTAAAGACTTGTTATGAGGCGTCATGAAGGGGTGCCCAGGTCATTTCATAATGGAAAAGATTAAGGCTCTCCGGTGCTTGAGTTGAATAATTTTTGCTTGCACGAATAGTAAGAATGTGGCCTGGTTTTCCATAGCCATAGCCATTCATAGTGTTCATTCAAGTTCTTCTGCTACAGAGCCCACGCACCCCATTTTATGGAGAAAACCTGGCGCGACCTTGACGTGGAACTCCCATTTTTCAGATTGTTTCTCTAGAACAGCGCGCCCTTCCCCCCGTATTTAGGGGACATTTCCTAAGCGCAGTGAAGCTCTCAGCTTGGGTCCTTGTCATGCACGTTGTTCAATTCCTGAACTTGACTCGCGTCAGGGGTACACGTCTTCGGAGACTTCTCCGTCGTCCCAGCAACGATGCCAAAAGACACTGCGTCATTGCCTCACGCGCTTCTGCTTGTCATTGTCCGAAGAATTTTGCAAAGAAGTTGAGCCTGGCTATGCGTGGTCATGTTTGTGTGACAGGTATATACACTCGGGCCTGCGTGTTGTGAGGCAAGCGCAGCTGCACCTGAGCAACATGCATGTTCGTAAAGCACTCACATATGGCTGCTGCCTCGCCATCTTCAGCTTTCGTTGAGACGTTTCCTTCTGTGTCCTGGCATTCCCGGCACCCATGGCCAAGCGCAACCACGACGA